>NC_051165.1:215454741-215494741 GCF_013339725.1 Rhipicephalus microplus
ATCAAGTCAACTGTTTGACGTTCTGACGCCATCAAAGAGAACACGCACCAGAAAGGACACGATTACGACGACAAGTGCGGTTCTTCCAGAGAATAGATTGTTTTATATCTATCTAGATTATCAGTGCTGCTGGCTATTCTGCGCATGCGCGGGTACGCTCGGTTTTGTATTCGAAATGAACCATTTGGGAGTGAAGCGCATGCCGTCGTGTCTGCGTATTTCTTGTTCGCGTTCTCCCCACTAGCGGCAAAATGTCCAAAACGATGGCCTCCTCAACTGTCGTATGCAGTCCACCTTCTATATACTCGCGCGCTTAGACCTTCGCTATGCGGCGGTTTTCGCGGCGTGAAAGAGGCTGAACTCTTTTCACAGTTCAAAGCACTTTGGGGTTCCGGGCTGTAGTATGCTGTCGTCGCTTGACGTAACGCAGGCTAAACCATATCTATCAAAATAGAAGAGGGAAAGCAAGCGAGGAATAGAGAGTATACAAAAAGTAGAAAACAGGAAAATAGAAATAAGGAATAGAAGAATATAAATAAACAGAAAAAATGGGACAAAGTAAAAAAAGAGAGAAAAAGAGGAGAAAGGAAAGAGAAAACGGAAGAGAAACAAGAAAAGCTGCTCACCTTGGCACTTCCATCAGTCTTAGTACCACTAGTGCAAAGCTGCCTTTACTCTACTTTTTTTTTAACACATACACGACAGCGAATGCGGAAGTTTTTCAAGTACTACGAAACGCTGGTTTCTAAACCAGTAGAAGTAGAAGCGAGTAAACTGGTTAGTAAGCTGCCTCTCTTAGACAGAGCGTAAACGACACTGCAAAGAGGGACAACTGAAATTAGACAGTCCTTCGCGGCCTGTTTTGCAAGCAAGCCGGCGTCGTCATAAACGCAGCACGGGAAGTGGTCCGGAACGTGAACGAGGTCGTTAATTACCTTTTCTGGGGAAAAAAAAAAAGACGAGACGTATACACGTGGCATATATAACCAGCGCGCACGGATTATGGGGGCCGCGCAGCCATGCATGGATATATATATATATATATATATATATATATATATATATATATATATATATATATTTAAACCAACCGATTAGTACACACGCGCGGTTATCGGCACGCACGCACACCTGCAATAGTGGGGAAAAAAACAGACAAAAGAAGGAAAACAATTAACTGCTCAAAATGTACAAAGAGGCAGCGATTCGTTGGTCCAAATCTCTTGTCGATATTGATTTCCTTCATTACTACAATTCTGCGGTGGTTTCGAGGTTCCCGCTATTGCAGCGGAACTTTCTTGGGCATTGGGAAATTGGGATCTTTAGCAGTGACGGCAATACCGTACTGTAAGCACCGAAACACTGCACCATCGAGCTCGGCATGCAGCTTTTCGGGACATAAGCTTTTTTTTTGACCGCGAGAGTTGCTTATTGCGTACCATGGTGAGGTGATCAATGCGGCTACTAGATGTCTTGCAGGTTAAAAAAGTATGAGCGCCGGTGACAACGCTAAGGTGTTCCCGTAATTATCGCACGGTATTACCGTCAGTGCTAAAAACGCCCAAATATAGATCTTTAGTATACTATGCGTACGTAACAAAGCCGTGGTTCGCCTATCAAATTTATGGGGGACGGGGTCCGCGATTTCCTGGCGCCGTGTAGCACTGGCTGGTCGGTGTCCCGTCCTCGGACTCCTCTGACCATGTCCCCCATCTGTTCTATCTCTTCTCTCCTCTTTATTCACTCGTGTGCAGCGAGTAATTCGTCTTATACACATTTCTCGTTCTACTATTCCTTTTTAAAGACGATAGTCTTTCTGATGGACCTTCGACGCAAAAATTTTGGTCTGTCGGCCTCTACATTTGTCAGTTTGTCCACCCTTAACGGTACCCCAAACAACACGTAACGGTACTCCAAACGGCGGACTCCATCCGCAGCGCCCACCAATAATGCTCAAGTTCTAGCGTTCATACTTGTGCGATTGTCAATTCGAAAGCAATTATTGTGCATATCTGGGGCACCATAACAGCACGTCAATATTCTGTATGTGTGCATTTATACTAGACAAGGCATACATAAGTAATTCTAAGGATCGTAGCATTTACCACGCTGCGCTGATAATGCAACGCTTGCACGAAAAGGCAAGTCTTCCCAACGCTTTGCTAAGACGACACGGTGGCGGCACCTACCCATCGCCCTGCGTTCTACACCTTATCGCCTACAAGCCGCGCGCTTCGTTTTCCAAGATAAACTGCCAGATAGCGCTAATGTCTCACGCGTGACGTGACTCGATACGCTCGTTCATTTCCGCTGCACGCTCGAGGCGCTCTGACGCAGCGCCTCCAGAATACCATTCACCAATTTTTCTTGTGCAGAACATCAAATAAACGTTTTGTTCACTCTCTGCAAATGTCGTCTTTCGACGACATTTGCAGTGTAACATGCAAATACAGAAATTAGCAATTTTGTTTTCTTTTCTTCAGAACAACTTCCTACTATACGGGGGGGGGGGGGGGGGGGTCGACCTACTGTTATGTATGTTCGCGTATGCGTTTGTATATATGTTTCCGTGTATATATCGTGAGGCCCGCTCTCTGCCTTGCGATCATAGGGCGGTACAAAGATCGGCATTTAATTAGGTGTAGACCCCCCCCCCCCGCCCGCCTCTGTGTGTGTTAATGCGTGCCTGATTCGCATGAGTATGTCATAATTGTACGTATCGCGAAAGTGAGGTGACGCTTTCAGTAGAGCAAGAAAACGTAAATTAGAAAGGCGAGGGAGGTAATAATCTTCCAGGACCGGAGCGTAAAACAGCAACCATCAATTGCCTATCAGTTTCTTTTTTAACCAGTCGAACTCCTCAGGCGTCAACAATGATTGTCGCTATGTCACAACGGAAGCGTATTATGCGTAAAAGACACCTAGCGTAATGTTGAAGTACTTTGCTCGCCTTCCTTGAACATGACCCGATTCCTATAGAGGGCATTGCACGTAGATTCCCATGCAGAATCCACGGTCTTCGAATGGCTAAAGATACGCTATGACTAAGCGAACGCGCCGACAGTGCTCTAAAGCGTGAGATTTTTTTGTGTATTTTTATGGCACTTTTAGTGGAGCTTCATCTGTTATATGAGACTGCTGCTTTCGTGCACCGTCTATTATTTAACGCCCACAACGCGTTAACGTTTTTAACGCCCACACAAATGAAAAATAAGAAGTAAAAAAAAACTGGGCGCGCGCCCTGGCACAAGTGCTGATCGTCGGGCTGCAACAGTCACGTGGTTGCCACATGTTCGTACTGTGCCGCGCGGTGGAAGCTATACGCACGCGCCTCTTTTGTCAAAAGCAGGCATGTTATATTCCACGCGCTCGAAAGGTCGCGCCAAGGTCTTTTCTGCTTCATGGAGGAAAAACAACACGCTATCTTCACTTCTTACCCCATTTAACCTTATTAACTGGTTTCAACTGGATTGCAGCTGACACGAACAAAGGCGCAGCTCTTCTTTCTTACTCCGTGCAGGTTGATAAGACTTTGATATATGTGATGATTGATCGATATGTTGGATTTTAACGTCCCAAAACCACCTTATGATTGTGAGAGACGCCCTAGTGGGGGACTCCGGTAACTTTGACCTCCTGGGGTTCTTTGACGTGCACCCAAAGCTGAAGACGCATTAACATATATAAGGAGGGTTTATATGCTGAACCAGATTGATTGGAAACTGTTAAAGAATATCGCACGATGTTATCAGACATCTTGACGGCGATGACGCTGCTTATACTCTACTGCATGGCGTATCTATAAGCTAGAAGATGTTTAATCTTCAAGGTGATCAAAAGCAGTAATGATGCGGCCTACGTTCACCATATAAGGTTCATAAGGTTTTTCCGTGAACCTTCAACCCAACACACTCCTCACGGTGCTCTAGTATTAATGGTGCTCGACTGCTGAACCGAAGGTCGTAAGTACAAATCCCGGCCGCATCTCGATGCAGGGAAAGTGTTAGAAGCCCATGTACTTAAATTTAGGCGCAGGTTAAAGAGTCACAGGCGGTCGAAATTCACGGAGCTATCTTGTATGGCGCTTCTCCTAATCATATCGTGGTTATGGGACGTAAAACTGCAACGGTTATTCTTAAAACAGAACACATACGATGGTTTTGCAGCATTCTAAACGGTAAGTATATAACTAAGGTGAAATCTGTAAAAAGAGCTATACTTTCCCTACAGCGCCCACATTTTCAAAGAGAGATTCGCTTCGTCAGGAATAACTGGGTTGCGTTGACAGCATGTCAGTGGCGCCCGAGCCAATCGCTGAAGACGAGAATACGGTCGGTACCCGCACATAACGAATTATCGCGTATATCGAACAGCTGCAAAATCTCTTTGGACATATTCTCGATATATAAGATATTTCATGTATCGTACAACCTATACACAGAACTATTATGTGGTCTCCTTAAGGCTTGATGTGTACTGGTTCGGCATCAATGTAACAAGGACCGAATAGTAGCGAAATACGGTTACAAAATACAGATCGTGACCATATACGAGCTTGCGATCTTTAAAACTTCCCTGCGGAGGCCGCATTTTTCACGAAGGCGAAAATGCTCGAAACCCCCGTACATAGATGGAGCTGCACGTTAAAGTGACACTTAAATTAAGAGGGAAAAATGCTCTTCCAGTATTAGTAAAGTGCAGTTTCACGGTCCCGAAAACACCCCTCTTACCGCCAGGCAACGCTTGGCAAGCGAAAAGACGCGCAAAAAGAAAACGAGGGTAGAGACGCCACCGTGAGATTCCCGCACCAAATACCGTGACGTCATAGATTCTCACGGCGTCTACTTGGTCTTACGTACATTATAATCGATAAAAAAAAATGAAGTACATTATGACCTGTGGGTGCCATACATCTAACATACCAACTTCTGAAAATTTTCGTCGAACGCAGTCGCGAAACTGCGAAAAATACATTATCGAATTACTGACGTCACACGCGGAGTTTAAAGCGCAACATTCAAAAGTGAAACTTCAACCTTGATTTGCTCCGCTACTAATGAACTTCTGACATAAGCGTTCTCAGTGTACAGTTTATGAAACTAAACCAAGTTACTGTGTAACTTTAGTTACCATTTGAAGAACCTCAGGTGGCGAATTTCCGGAGCCCTCCACTACCGGGTCTTTCATAATCATATCATGAATTTGGGACCTTATACCACATACATTATTATATATTGTTTTTAAACTTCCCGCTATGCAATATCTGTTCGTACCGCACTTGCGGTAGATGGCGCTATAGGCCATTTGACTGCGAGCTTCGGGTATGGTGGCTACCTTGGAAGGTCAAGTTTTCTGAATAAATCTAAAGGCATGTGCTTCTCTACGGTATAATATCGACAGAAAACTGTAAACAACTTGTCCTTGCGTACATGCACACTGTGTAGTTTTGTGATTGCGACAACGTTAACTGCGCTGTAGTGTGATGTTCCACATTTTCATCGCTTTTTTTTTTTAATAAATGAGCTCGAAATAGCATTCTGACAAACGGAACGCTTGTGTTTAAGGAACACGACAAAAGTGGTAATGATATGGCACGCCGGGGTTACGTAATGCTCAGAAGATTTTACTTCCGAACCTTCGAATCTCCCTTACACAACAAAATACATAGCAGAAAAAGTTGCGTGGTTTGTCTTAAAACAAGTACGAGCGAAACATTCATATCAAACTTTGTATATCGTTGATTGAGAACGTGCGAAAGGTGCTTTGAAAAAATGCGGACGGTAAAGCCATGTGCCACATGAAGGGAGTCGTGAAGTACGATCAGCCTCAGGTAGTAAAAAAAAAAAGAAAGTGTCGATAACGCGGAACCTGCCACCACATTGTGGTCATGACGAGTTAGCGCAGCGAGGTAGCGCAACGAAAGACGCAGCAACACGCAGGTCAGTACAGCCGTGAGCAATATCAGAATGAACAATGAAACGTAGAAGACAAAACGGCTAAATGCAATGTACAAGTGCAAAAGTGCTAATAGCACTAAATGTTCAAACGGAATGCAATTCAGTACTTCACATTCGTACCAATACAAGTAATTATTTATTAAGCACCGTGTTCCCTTTCGTATTGACTACGACTGTACCTTGTGTCATCCGACAACAGAACAGCGCTCTGCGGTTGAGTACCAGAACGAGCACAGAAGGCGTAGAGCACGAAAGCAAATCAAGCTCCAAATGCCACTGTCATATCTGATGATGTCCCACTCGGAAAAGACCTCCCAGCAAACCACGCACCTTCACTGCTCGGCCCAACGCACTAGTAGCAGCGCGCTCGGTGAGGTAAACCCCGATCGAAAGCGAAAGAAAAGCAAACATCCAGCGGCAGAAGCGAAAGAAAAAGATATACAACGCGAGAGCGCGATGATAGCTCGTGCCAGTTGAACGTCAGGCGTCGATCGATTGGTGTCCATCGTCATCAGCTGACCGCCGGCGCGTCACGGCAACTGAGGGGGCGGGGCGCCGCTAGCACGCGCTCCTCGCGCGCGCCCGTGCGATCATTACACCCGCCGGCACCGAAAGGAAGCAAATCGTACGGACAGCGGGGGTGTTTTACTCACCCTTCGAATCTCGCTCGCCCTGGACGGAGTGGGACGCTCGGTAGACGCCGGAGGAGGCCCGTTGGCGACGCTGGCGTTGGCCATGCTCGACGCTGGAGGCGGAAGCAGGGGCGACGGAGGTGCGGGCGGGAGTCCGTACCGCTGCTGCGACGTCTGATGATGCTGTTGCGACACAGCCGGTAGTAGGGGCGGCGGCGAAGCCACCATTCTGACACCGCTCGTCAGATCCAGCTCGTTGAGCGAGTGCACCAGCACAACACTGCTCGCTGCGCGAACCGATCAGCAGCAGTCGGTGGCTACGACAAAACTCCACTCCGGCGGCAGCAGCAGCACCGTCGACTGCATAGGCGAGGGTGTTATTGCTGCGCAGCAGGAGGGGTGGCAGGGAAGGGGGGCGCAAGCCGCGAGCACCGAGCCAGCGCCGACGGTAACGGAATGCCCGGCGCGTGATGTCGCGGCGCGCAGGTAGGCTCCTCTCTCCACCAGCGATGCGGAGAGGAGAGCGCGTCTGTCCCGGAGGAACCGACTCCTATTACTCGCGTACCCCCTTTTTCTCAGCAACAGGCAGCGACCGCCGAGGGGGCGATTGAAAGGAGGAGGGGGGCGAGGGGTGGTGACTAGGCAGCCTGGCATCGAGCGTGGGAACGGAGTCTCGCGCGCGTCGCGCCAGCCGGCCACGCACGCACGCAGGCCAAGCCTGGCGCGACCCGACACAGCCGCGCGCCGCCACGCTCGGCAGCGCTGCCAGGAGTTCCGCCTTTCGGTGCCGAGGAGAAGAAGGGAGCCCGCCAAAAAAGAAGAGCGCGACAAGACGTGGGATCGCGCGCGCGCGCGCTCAACGCGCGCCGGCGCGCACACTCCTCCTCTCCACCGCTCTTTGCTGCCCGGTTCTCCTCCATCCTCCAGATATCAGCCCCGTCGGTCCTGCGCACAGCCTCTTCGCTTCTTCCCAGTGTTTCTTGTTCTTTTCTTTTGCGCTTGGGAGTCTCCAGAAAAGGGAGGGAGGCCAGCAGAGCCGATTTCCATTCCACCGCACTACGCATTTATACTTGAGGTCAACGAGAGAGAGAGAGAGAGAGAGATTAATGAAAGAGGAAGAGACAAAAAGGACGCTATTTTCTGCCTCCCGTCGCGGGGGCACGGCTCAGCGCCTTTAGGGATCGGGGAAGGGGAAGTAAAGATGATAGGAAGAAGAGAGGAAGGAAAGAAAAAGTGAATGTCATGGCAAGAGAACGTCTTGTCAGTACAGTCAGTAGTGCGAGTGAAAAGAGTCCGTCTATAAGGCGGCGAGGTCCGCGCAAGCACAGAACTCGAGGAAGGCTCGAAGGGCTTTCGTCTTCGAGCGCGCGGGAAAAAGTATGTCTTCCATTGTTTCGGCAGGTAGTCCAAGCAGACGATAGCGGCTTACCAGTGCGCAACGCTCAGTGGCCAGGTCAGGGCAGGAGCAAACAATATGCTGCAGCGTTTCGTCATCACCGCACCTTCGGCACGCTGGCGATGAAGAGCGACCAAGGTCAACGATGCGTGCACCGTCGCGCGCTGCTACAGCGGCCTCCTCCTCGCCCTCGAGAGGACCCCGTGCGCCGCCGTGTGAGAATCGGCTAGACGCTGCGTTCCCACACTCAGGCGTTTCTCCTGGCGCGCGCCTGCTGAGGAGAAGGAAGCGGGGGGGGGGAGAGCCGCAAGAACGATAGAGAACGCCGTGGCAGGCGGCGCTGGCTTTGCTTATTGCTGCTGTTTGCTGCTGCGAGGGTTATTGCTGCTGCGGCTGCCAGCCGCGCAAGGTTTCGGCACATTCTAACCACCTCTCACTCTCACCGCGGTGCAACCCAGCCAGCCGAGCCTTCTCTGCTGCTATGTGCTCGCGCGCGTGCCGTCGCTAGACTGGCTTGCCTCCCT
Organism: Rhipicephalus microplus; assembly: GCF_013339725.1. NCBI lineage: Eukaryota > Metazoa > Arthropoda > Arachnida > Ixodida > Ixodidae > Rhipicephalus > Rhipicephalus microplus. The sequence continues at coordinate 215,463,251 of NC_051165.1, forward strand.
CCACTGCGGGGCTGCCTCCTCCTTCGTCATGTCTCCATGCTTTGCCGTTCCTATTTCGTTCTTTATGTGCCGCTCTCTTCTCGTGACGTCTAGCGCGATGAGGGGGGGGGGAGATCCTTTGCCCCAATCACTTTCTTCTCCGGTCGCTCTGTTTCTCGCTTTTCTTCTGCGCGTGTTTGTATGCACGCCTTCTGTGAGGGGGGAAGTAGTGGAACCAGAAACAAGCCGTTCTCTGTGATCATTTGGCTCTTTTCCTTCTTGCGTGCTCGGTTTCTTAACCCTCCATCTCCCTCCCTAAGCCATCACCACGATGGCATCGCTGTCGGTGTAAGGGTGGTATTGGAAAGCAATAGGCGCACGCGTTCGTGTGCTGACCTCCAGCTGACGGGAGCAACGGTAAAATAGAAGGGTGAGATAAAAGAGGAGTTTATCTCCTTGCAATCACGGTGACTCATGGGAGCTGAGGACCCAGCCAAGGCGCTGTTGTGCCAAGAGCCCCATCTGCGCGGTACTTGTTCCCGTGTGGACGGCTGCAATGGTTGCTGCGCCAAATTGGTGATACAAAATGCAGTCGCTCCTCAAAGAAGGCGTTGTTGGTCACAGTAATCTTCTGGGCTCATCGTCTGCGTCGCGTGCAGTCATCCGACGGAGTTCTGTGTCGCCAGAGATAAGTGAACGAGGCGTGACAAAGTAAAAAGCAGTCCTGAGAGTCTTGTCTCCCTGGCTCTGTGCCATAGTTGTGTGTAACACGTTATTACTTGTGATAAATTAGATTTTATTGTAAATTCGTAATACAATGCATTAAAAACTGTAACGTTCTTGGTGACGTAATTCCGTTTTGTGCAATTGATTACCAGCAATTAAATCTTCTTTTTTCATAATTCATGTTGCAACCAGTCCTCCGCGGAAATTCTCGCCACGAAAAATATGCGGCCACTCAGTATGGACACCTTCTTGTTAGACGTGGGCTCCCTACAGGCATGTTTCACCCTTTTTCTTGGCATTATCTGCAACGCTTGACCAAAGTGCCTGCAACAGCGAAGCGCAACGCTTCATAGAGGACATGGACACTATCATCGAAGCACGTGCCAGCTACAGGCTAGTGCGAAACGTATTCCTGCGTTATAATACCGCCATTCCCTCCAACGGCATGCGTTGAGAGAGTGTCCAGGGTAGCCGCTGACCTTTTAACGAGTAAACGTGCGTTAATCAGTAGCGACATTATTTTTCTTAAACAACTTCTAACCAAAGTCAGCAACGTGTGTTTAGAAAAAGTGGGTAACGATTTAGTTTACTAGGTACACTACAATGGGAGAGCACAAAGCCGTCCCGAGAACATCAGTTTAAGTCTCAATTGTGCTTGAAGAAAGAACGTGTACCTATATAACAGAAGCCACAATAAGTCTTCCAACATTGGCGCAAGCTTTCAGCCTTGTTTTTACCACGCAGGCCACAGTGACTTCTTGTAGTTTGAGCAAACTTGTGCTAATGTATTACGGCAATGAAACTTTGCGGGTAAATGACACAAAAGTAATCAACTACATTTCTGTCATTGCATAGTTTATTTTGTTGGACAGTAGTTGACTGCTGTAATCAATTCCACTTTAATGGAAGTAATCGCAGTTGTAATCGGTCAGGATTCTATCGGTTAGGTCTAAACAAACAAAAGAAAAAACGCTCCGAACAAGAATAACAAATTCCCTTTCTGTCGTTCTACCAAAGGGCTCAATATAGAAGAGAAAACGGCGTCAGATGGGTTGCAAATGACTCCCTTTTTGTTTTTCGTTTTTTTGTTTTTTTTTTGGGGGGGGGGGGGGGGTAGTTCCTCTATAGTAGTTTACACTTCGTTTCTATACGTTTAGACAATACGGACTTCCCCACAACGGTGTGCCTCGTATCGCGTCGCGGCTTTGACACCGTAAACCCCGAAATTTGTTACGAACTTGTGGGCCTGTGCCTGGCGAACCAGTTGGGTTGAGCGACATTCCGGCCGGAGCTTCTCGGTAACGCGGGGTTGCCGCTTTGATGCCGCCCTTTCTCTCGGAACCGGACCTCCGAGAGTCGCTGGCGCGTAGCTTCCGTTCCGGGCGCATCCATTAGGTCCAAAGTTCCGGCTATGAAAGCAGTGTGCGTCTAGCTGCTTCTGCCATGACCGCAGTCGCTCACTTACAGCGACATCCGCTTCGCCAGTTTTTATAAAACTGGTCGCGAGCGCGTAGCCAGGCGACTGTGTACACACGAATGCGGTGATTCACCCGTAGACGGAAGGAGCGACGAATCAACGCACGCATAGGGACAGACACGTCGTGGTTCCCGTCGTCGTTCCCATTATAACCTTATGGCGCACTAGACCGGCCGTTTTAGAACACTCCGGACGCTTCGAAAAATTTTATCTAAAGTATCGACTAAACATTACTGCCGATAATCTGGCCCATACGCGATAAAGAGGAGCATGACTTGCGTACCTGCTTGTACACGTTGTAAAGCTTTAATCCTGTCGTGTTTAACACCTCTAAACACCGTCAGAACGCTCTGGAACGACCACCAGAATGTGACATAATAGTTTACTGCGACATACCCAGATGGTGCTGCCGTCCATACGACTTTGATTAAAATTATGATCTGAAGTTTTTCTTGCCAACCTGATGATATCGTAGGCGTGCGGATGGTTTTCCCTTCGTTCGCACTTACATGGCCTTCGCATGTTTTGCACTTGCTGTAGAGTGCATGAAAGCGCGTTGCCGCAACGCGCGAGTTTTCTTTTTGGGTAATATTCGGTTTTCTTTGCTTTTCTGTATGATTGTATAGGGCCTAGCTAGAGTAAAGCGGCAGATTATTCCCCGAAGTTGTGGATCAGACAGAGTTCCGCTGATCGCATAGTTTCGAATTGCCTCGTTATGTCGCAACTCGCAAATTCTCCAGGGAACAGTGATAAAACGGCACTAGGAGAAAAATTCATTGCCCCATTAAACAGGGCCTCATAGCATGCATTGGTGAAAAAAAGGAAAAGAAAAAACCCTTAATTCTGGCTTCTTTCAGCTTCCTACTTTTTTTCCTTTAGCCTTTTTTTTTTTCTTCAGAAAATTGATAGCCTCCTTGCACATGTTAGCGAGATGCATCAATTCGCCCAGCGACAAGTAGCTTATTACCAGGCAGGAGGCCTTAAAGAACGGCACTAATGTGTCTGACATTTATTTATACGTCGTCAGATATTATCAGGGGCCCGAAAGCTTCATTCTGAACAGAATTAACTACACCTTAAGTAGTTCAGCCTTTTTTTTTTTTACTTGTGAGGTCACCAATACATAGATCTCATTTACAAAAAAATCCTTGAACTAAAGTATCTTAGCCACCAGGTCACATATGCTGCCTGCACGCTCAAACAAGGGTTTCCGTCTTCTGTGCTGACATGCAACGCGTGACGGAGGTGCAGCCTAAAATTGACGATGCCCCACTAGGCCCCCCTCAGGTCAACATCTTCGACCAGTGCATGACTCTTCCCTCTAGCCTCAATACTGGAACTCGATAACAAGTATAGAGAAGGCAAACCACGCGATATTCCACAGTGACCTTCCTTGTGAGTTTGACTCGAGTTTACGGTGTCAAACTTTACGACGCGTACAGCGTCCCATCTTCGGTCATTCGCGCCGTAGGCAACAACTCTTCCTCCTCCTCTGCCTTTAGAACCAGTGGCAGTGATCGCACATACTACCACCACTACCACCACCAACAACAAAACAACAACAGCAACAACAACAACAACGACGACGAGGCCAACGCCAGCAGCAATAAAGAGGAGAGGATGTAGATGACTATGACCGGTGATCGCATCGTCAACAAGAACAACGAAAAAGCGAGAACCATCCAAGATATTACCCGCACGTATCTCGAAAACTTAAAAAAAAGAAAGAGAAACAGAAGAAACTGCCGGACATTTGCACGTAGGGGCCAGGAGAACGAAGCCCTTTTTTCTTACAGGAAGCTGTTTACGGGAGTGCCCACAACCGACGAAATATCAACGCCCAACAAAGCTAAAAGAAAAAGCCAAAGAGTGGCGCCAAACGACTACGTCGATGGTAAATACGCGCAAGCACGCACACAAGTACACACGAAGAAAGGTTAGGCAAGAAAACGTAGAAAGAGCAGGCGAGAGACCAAAAAAGAAAACCGCGCAACATAGAAACAACACCAAAAAACGACATCGGCCTTCTTGGTCGGTCGGTCCCCCCTTCGGCGGAACCCCCGCGCCCTCCTCCCGACTTCTGAGGAGAACGCGGCAGGGGTTCTCTCGCGGCGGGACTCTTCTGTTGAAGAAATCAAGAGAGAAGGGAGGAGGAGAGTGAGGCCCGAAATGGCTGTCGCACGACCACTCGGCGCTGATTGGTCGAACCGACCGTGGGAACGCTCCGACTTCTTGAAACGCATCTTTTGCAGGTGGTGGCGTGCGCGTACGTACGCCGTCTTTTTCTCGCGCTAGAAGCCCTCCGCTTCAACCATCCACTACTAGCCGAATATCGCCCTCCTCCTTTCACCCCACCCAGTGCCAGCTCCGCTCGCAAGGCCGCGCGCTCTCTTTGCTCTTTCGCCGTATGTCGTTTATTGCGCCCTTCGACTTTTTTTTTTTCTTTTCGTTTCCAGCACGCTTTTCCGTTCCTGGTATTTTTCTGTTTTGTTCGCTCTACATTACGTAGGAGAGACTTTGTTTTTTTGTATTTGTTTATTTCTCAGCTCTCTGGAGTGGCTGCTGTTGACGTCGCTCCCTACCTCCGTCGCTTCCGCTCGGAGACGTGCCGCGCGCGCGTCCTGGTTGCAGGCGTGGTTCTGGGACGACGCTGCGGTATATATATATATATATATATATATATATATATATATATATATATATATATATATATATATATATATATATATATATATATATATATATATATATATATATATATAATGTAATGTGGAAGAAGGAATGACGAAAAATTCATGGCAATAGAGAGCGTGTGCGTAGATTGACGACAGAGAAATAGAAATGCATGATGCGATGCAATACCGGAACAACTGTCTTTCTTTTTTTCGTATTACTAAACTTTGCGTGCAGTAGTCGCCGAATTAAAGGACGTGTTATAAACATCCTCCCTGGGCATGCGTCAGTGTGACAAGCATCGAAGCAGTTTGATTAGCTTTCACAGTTGTAACCATGATCCCGATCCCCGCGAGTATCTTGTTACTGGTTATGACATTCTCTTGAACTGAACGTGAGGTGCCGGCCTTGAAATTAGTAATGGAATTTCGGTATTTTATGTACGAGGACCAGTGAACGTCTGGAATAAGGAGACCACCCAAGCGCGTTTGTAGTGCAACTCTAGGTACTTTTCACAATAAATGTTTTTTCCACTACCCCCAAAATGTCACACTGAAGCCGGCCGTAGTGGGGCACTTCAGATTAGTTTCGACCTCGTGGCGTTGCTTAGCCAAATGTAAGTGCATGACTGCATTTCGCTCTTTAAAACAGCTGCCGTGGATCTGGAGGCTGGATTCGAACCCGCATCCTCGGGCTTGTCAGCGCTGCAGTTCAGACGTTAACCGTCGCACTGCAGTTGTGTCGGCTGGGTTCGACTGAAGTCTTTTGACATTAAGGAACGTTAGGTTTGACTACCATTTGCGTAGGCGGGTGTATTTCGCTGTAAGTTGCAATGTCACGGTGCACTCAAACTTTGGGCGTACGTTAGGGACGAATTGTGGCTATTATATCAAAGCCGCACCCCCTATCGTCATAACTTGATTCGATTCAATGCTGCTCCCTGAGGATTTGGTTAGTCCGTTCTCGGATGGGCCATGTGTTAACATGTGTAGACTTGTGGCTAGGCTTCTTTTCCGTGCTTTCGAGCATTTCGTGAGCTGCAAAGCAATATTTCTGAGAAATCCGCATTCTCAGATGTGTTTATGAACGGGTGGATGGCAAATTTTCCCTTTCATTACTTTTACACCGTCTTGCCGAGTTCAGTCTATTTGATATTCCATGATTTTGAGAACAGCAGTGCGATATTAAAAAAAACGTGTTTAAACAAGCAATGATACACGCGTGGCATAATTATATCTATATTCATGATATCTCATGTTTAGCGGGCTGCTTCCATGCAGAGCTAGCTGTCGTGGGGCGAGCACGGCGTGCTGCAGCAAAGCGTTGGACATCTCCAAATTCGCCCATACATTAGACTCGGTGACAAGACTTACTGACACAGTCAGCGCCGAGCAACGAATTCGCAATTATGTATAATTAGAAACTGCTTTAGTATGGTATGGTACGCTTCGCCGAGCAACGAATTCGCAATTATGTATAACTAGAAACTGCTTCAGTATGGCATGGTACGCTTGGTACAAGCGTACCATACCATAGTATGGCGTGGTACAATATGGTATGGTAAGGTGACATTAATTTGGTCTTGAGGATCAGTGCGGGACTGACACTGGCTTCTCCTACGTCGGGACAAAGAAGTCGAGCCCCTCTGTCGCCACTCGGGCCATCGATCTGGACAGCCCGGAGTTGGTCCGCCAGCACGTCACTGTGCGGCATCCGCTGCCACCACTGTTCACACCTTGAGAACCAGCGAGCAGTGCCAGAGCATTTCGTGCCCCCATAGTACCTTCTTACTTTTCACTCGTTCTTGCAACTAGATTCTGGCGTTGTTAAAAAAAAACATTAAGAAACACGGAGTTGGAGATGAAACTACAAGAAATGACTAGAAAGCAAAACTCACGAGAAACAGTTGAGAAACGGAAGAATAATGCTCAACAAAGAACTTCGAAGGGCCACATCTTTAGCTTTCCTACACCGTGCTCTCAGCCAAGATAAGAAGCCGTAATAGAGCAAGCAGGTCGCGCTGCCTCTGGGAAGAAAACAACAACTACAAAGAATCGCGTGCGTGCTTGGCGGCATGACGTACGGTTCCGGATAATGAGCGACTTCGTCTTCTCAGGGAAGAGATGGCGTAGAAGGCAAGGAGAAGAAAAAAAAGGAGGGCGAGCGGTCGCTTATATGTGGTTATCCCGGCGGGAGGGTAAGTGAGGGGCCGCTTAGCGTCGGCCTCCTCTTTTCGCACAAAGCGGGCGGCCTTTGCCGGCGCAAGCACAGCGCGTGCCGTCGCTTTCTTGGCTGCGGCGAAAAAGAAATCACGAGGGGCGCCATAGCTCTTTCCGGAGCGGAGTCGTGCTCCTTGCGCGCGTTGAGCGACGGCCTATACCGGTGATGATAATGTACCATGTCCGACGCGATGCATTGTCCCGTGTAGTCGTGGCCGTCGTAACCGAAGCGCCCCTATCCTAAGCATCGGGTCGGCTGGTTTGGTTACAACAAGGCTACTACAAGGCAACTACAAGGCTACTACAAGGCTACTACAAGGCTACTACAAGCTACTACAAGGCTACAAGGTTACTACAAAGCAGTGTAACCAGGAATCGTAAAATAATTCATTAATTTAATCATTTCACGGTGAATGTGTTTCTTGCTTCCGAAACGGATCTGTTGCACAAATGTTAATGTAGCTGTGACTTCAGTATTAATCAGGACGAAGACAAGACATAAAGTTAAGATGGGCCGATGAGATTAAAAAGTTTGCAGGTATAACGCGGCAGCAGAAAGCACAAGACCGGGTTGATTGTCGGATCATGGGAGAGGCCTTTTCCCTGCAGTGGGCGTAGTCAGGCTGACGATGATGGCGGTTACTGCATGAGTGATGCCACTACGTTGTTGATTAGTAGTGATTAGTGATTACACTGTGTTATTATGTTCTTGAGGACCGATCCTGTACTAGCGAATCGACCAGGGGAACGATTGAACCAAAGCTGTGCTTCAATCGGACCCAACCATGTTCAAACTTATCATAGAACTGCTGTTGTAGATACGCTCCACCCTCATGTAAAACCCCTTATTTAGGGGCATTTGAGGTATAATAAATAAAAAATTAAAAACATTCACAACTGCGGCCTTCCATCCCATTAGTAGGGTCCGAAAGAAAAGCTTCACAATAGATGGAAAAGTGAAAACGAAGAGAGCATGACTTGCTTCTCACGACGGTTTTCCTGACTTTCGAAGGTTGAAGGTGAGAAGTATACAGTTCTTGACACGCGGCATCAGTGGTCCTCGGACGCCATTATCGTCAAGAGCCTAGAAATCAAACTGAATAATGTTATAGAGCAGAAACGGTGCCCCCTCAGATGACTAGCCACCTCCTTCCTTGCCCCCTTCCATTAAGCACGCCTATGCCCACAGCACCCTTGGCTCTCCTTGTCAGCACAGCTATACCCCCCTGCCCCCTTCCTACGCCGATGACGCCAGCAGAGTCCATTGGCCGCCTTAATCTTCATTTCCTGTTACAGCTTATACTTCTTCTTTCTGTCATCGCCGCTGATGGCGTGCGCCTTTCTTTATTCAGCTCCATCTCTCAACCTCGCGCCCTGGCCTTAATGGAGCGATCACCGATCGAGCTGGCCTCATATATGACGACGCACCTGCTGCACCGTCGTGGTGTAAACGTGCCTCCCCGACCACCGCGCTGACCTCGCCGCTGTTCGCCTTGAACTCGGTTCGCATTAGCGGGGTGATATGGTGGGACGGCCCCAGTAGGAGAATTAAAGATGTCTTATCTTCGTGGCACCATCGCAATCTTTTCCTCGACAAGCCTGCCGGCAAGACGCGAGAGGTGCACTTGATTTTTGTGACGAGAGAATCGGCTCGGTAGCTGTTAAAAGCGCGTGAAGAAATACAGGGCGTAGCCTGATTTGTTTTTCGGAGGTGTGTGTGTGTATGGAAGGGGAGGGATGCGGTAATAACTATTTATGCATGTTAAGGCGTGTTTATACGCGTGTACGTAAGTACAGGTGCTCCAAAAGTAAAACTGAGCCCGCGAGCTGTGACCAAGCTACGTGAAAAAGAATGCCAGGTGCTCAATCGGAGAAGTGGTTCTCTATCTTTATGCAAAAATGATGGCACTATCTGTATGCAGCACATTTGGTATGAAACGAAATAACCACTCGTGTCTTTAGAAAAAAAAAAAGCATTTATCGACTTCTAGTACTTGGTATACACTATGGGATAGCAGAAAGCCGTCCCAGATCCTATGGCCAAGGTTTGGCACTTATGAAATACCCATTCGTGTTTACGTGCCGTTGCATTCACTTTTATGTAGCTTGGTCACAGCTCGCGTGCTACGTTTTACTTTGGTATCACTTGTATACGCATGCGAAGTTTAAACAAGTTCAGGGTGGGGATGGATGGTTATGTTTTCTCAATACACCCCTCCCCCCTGGCTACGCAAATGAGAGAAGAATAAAAATAAAGCTCCTTTTATCAATTCACGCACTTTCTTTGTTACCAGCAGTACGGCCAGCCCTACTCGCAGGGATGAGACAGTTTTGCAGTCATTGTAGTTCGTTTAGCGCATTGCGTATAACAGGGGTCGGCAGCCTTATCACGCGAAGGGCCGAGTTGCACGAAGAGCTGGGGGGGGGGGGGGGGAGGGAGGCTGTGTAGGCAAAAAATAATAATAACAAATTGACTATAACGTGAAGAACTTGAATATATATTATGTTTATTTCCAGCACTCATTTTACAACGTCGCCATTCGCAAGCACAGGGGTAACAGTTGGAAGGTCACACTTTAAACAGTTAGGTAAGGAAGGTGTGGAGTTCCGAGGTCAGGTCGGGGGCCGTATATTATTGCCAACCCATGACGTAGAACGCTGTGTTCACTCACAAGACGATCACTGAAATACAGTAGATTCCAAAACAAAAAACAAACGCTGCCGCGCAAGCCACATCCTGAGGTGTCAGTCATTCCTCTGCGAATCAACCAAAGCAGCCCAATAAGGCTGCGTCATGCAATGGCGGAAGAGGTGCGATTTTGCGACCTCCCTGGCTTTCTCGACCTTCCTTCTTTGTCCTCCACAGTGGAAGTGTATATACATGACTCGTTGGTCGGATTGATTTGCGTCAGGAGACAGGAATTCTCAGGGATAAATGATGAAATTCAAATAAATTTTCTGACGGTTCTCGATTGGAAGCTGGGCCTTCACGCCCCAAAGTCTTGTCCACTGCACAACGCATCCTTTCTTGAATAAGCCTTAACCACGCGAAGAAAAGTATTAAAGGAGTAAATGAATAGATAAAAACTTTCTTGACGGAGCTGGTATGGAGTAGTCCTTTTATGGCAAGTGGCCAGAGTAAACGTACGCCGTTCCCGCTGCGATGATGCACTCCCCATGAGTATGCCCCCAAACCATCCTGGCATCGCAACATGTTACCGAAACAATTGCAAAAGAAAAAACAAAAGGAACTCACAGGGAAAGACTCGCCGAACTGGGCAGCTTACATGAACGATCTAGCTTGCTCTTTTTCTTTGTCATTTCCACGTCAGTGACAACGCGTAGGAAAACATCTCGATACGGCTCATCGTCAGAAAACATAAACAACACTGAAAGAACAACGAAAAAAAAAATGAAACACTAGCTTTCTCTTCTCCTCTCCAATCTCGGATTCGTCTTCTCTCCGTTGGGAAGCGAGCGAAGAAAGCAAACATGACGCACTCGAATACGTCGCAACCCCTCTCCATCGTTGCCGCTGGCATCGCATCTTCTTTCGCGCGGGACATCTGGCGATGCGAAGGGGCTTGCTTGCTTCTCCGTTTCGCGCGAACGAGCACGCACGGACCCCCCCCCCCCTTCTCTCTCCTCCTTTTCATTCTCCTCCTCCCCAAGTTTTTCCAAGCAAACACGCACTTCTTCTGTCGCTGGGGGGCTTCTCGCGCCGAGCGACTCGTGGGAAAACTCCGCCTCCGTGGACGACCGACCGGCACCTGCGGATAGCGGAATTTCCCCTTCGTCCTCGCGCACCAGTCGCCGTTGTCGCCCCGAGTGCAGAACTTCTTCGACGCAACGAGGGCCGCTTCCCTCCTCCTCTTGCGTATAACCTCAACTCTCCTCCTCTCTAACGTAGACACGCAACCGTGGCTTATTTCAGCCTCGCGCGTCGTATTGTCGTCATCGAGGCGAGCATTGGGACGCGCTTTGATTCTCTCTCTCTCTCCAATAGCTAGCCATCCCATCTTTGTGTATTTCCTTCAATCACGTCTGGACCGTCTTCTGCTGGTGTTTTATATTCTTCGCGCTTTGATTTTGACGGATCGTTGAAGTTTTTTTAACCGTCGTTGGCGGTATATGTCGCGGAAAAAGGAATTAGTGAATTTTAATATCTTTTTTTCTAGATTGATGATATTGCCTCAGAACCCCTCTACTTTATCTTTTCTTCTTCTTTCTTTTTTCTGTGTATTGATCGATCACTGAAATTATTGCCTGATTGATAGCGATGTCAACTGCTTAATGTGCAAAATATAAGGGGGGGGGCAATCACTTTATTTATAATGGAAGTGAGAATAGGCCTTGTGAATCATCAATGTCACGATATTGATGAATGCCCGAAAGTACTAATGATCTTGTTGATACGCCCTTGTCCGTGTGTGACGGAAAGAAACAAATAGCACAGGCTGAAATTATAACCCAACTTGTTCCGCGACTGCAGCACAAAGGAGCTGTTTTTGTGAAGTTAACATCATGAGTACCGCATTTGTTTAGCTCTCCTGTCCAGTGAACATCTCTCCCCTGCAACCTTCCCACTAAATTGCCTTGTTTCCAGTGCGGCGACCGTTGATATGTAATATAGACGGAGGATTTTCGGTACCTCAAGCTTCCCTGTTCGAATCCTAAGATTGGGACGGAGATAACCTTCAAGTAGATGCTCCCTCGTACTAGCAGAAATTCATATTCCTGGTGACTAGGGTTGCTAACCCTTCACTGAAGCAAGTCCGAGACGGGAAGGCGGGGGGATGCGCTAACGCAGCGAGCCAGCGAAATCAGTTATCGTTATTGCGATATCTTTGTGACAAATCATTCTTTTGTTGTTGTGGCACCACTTTGAAGTAACACTTCAGCTGGCTAGCCACTGTTCCCAGCCCTTGTTCTTGCTGGAGAATGTGCTCGTGGAAGTTCAGCTACCATGGCTAATTAAGGCCCATTGCCGCCACCGCCAGCCACCTCAACATTGCTTTGAACGTGCAAATGCGAGTCAATTTCTTGAACCATAACGTGATGCGCTTTGTTGGGCGTGTGTCGGAGGCTTCCTGGAGCACATAAAAATTTGAAACGGTACGGTGCGGACAATACGGACTGTGCTTGTTCCCAACTGGATGGTCGGGAACAAAACCAGTAAATATAGCGGTACATTTGCAACTCGTCTATACGCAGAAAAGCCCATTAGCCTGTAAACGTATTGCAGCCGCGCCTGCAAAATGTTGATATATCCGAACCACATCAATGGGTTGTATTTGAGAAGAGGAGCATGCCTAAAAAAAAAACAAAAAAAACAAGGCGAAGAGAACAACAGCACGAATGTCAGCGGGCACCTTGTGGCAACAACTAGCCATTAATACATAATAAAGAAATATCGTATGGCATTATTATTTTGATGTAAAGCGGTAGAAGCGAAAATTGGGCTAGTTGTCTGTATATTTGCGCTATTTTTACATCCAAGAAAAACATAAAGTGGAATAAAAATAGCATCTCGAAAATGTCTTCTAAGCAATGCACTTGTGCTTAGAAGTGAAGATGACTTATAGGGAATAGAAATAAGCTCGGTTTTATTGGTTTTCTCGCTTTTTCACATCGTGTGTCTCAGTGAAGCCTATTTGACGGCGGTGTCGTCGTTGACATGTCGTGTTAGGTAGACACTGCACAGTGGTTGCAACAGGGATGGGCACGTTCACAACCTAGCATTACACCCCATAGACCCCTTCGCTGTGTTATCCTTGCTCCCTGTGCAAGACAGCTTCGCTGGTCGTCCACATTCACAAAGCGTAATGGCTCACAATTTTTTCATTATCTTTTGTGAACTTCTTATAAAACTTTATGGACGATCTCTCTCAACGCGGAGGGCAGATGCATTTCGCTCGTGAGAACCTAAAACTCAATCACATGACGACGCTCCTTCTCGCACCATTTTCGGGGAACAACGTGTTGGATCGGCAGGTACCACCAGGCTGCAGACAATGTCAAACGGTACAACACTCTTAAAAAAAATAACTGAAATTTGCCAGGTGGGGACCAGGAGGATGAATCGCACATTCCACAACTCCTGCCTCGTGTACGCCATGCGCGAATCGCGCTTTCTTGTTTTCTCTCTCTCTCTCTCTCTTTTTTTTTTTTTTTTTGCAGCAGCACGATTCCCCTGACCTTCCTTCTTCCCCCAGACACTGTCTCCCTTCCTTTCATACCTCGGATCCCTGACCTCCAGTCCCCATCCTAGCTCCTTCGCATTGGAAATCCAAGTTCATCCAGGTTCTCCCATCGAACCATTGGCAATGAGGAGAAAACTAGCGACGCTCAACTACAATAGGGGAGGGGGGGCGAAACGCGGAAACGCACAAAATCGAAACCTTCCCCCCCCCCCCCCAAGCACTGCTTTCTACGGGAGGGTTCAGTGGGGGTCACGGCAGTACCAAACAGACATGGTCTAGAAAGAGGAGGGGGAGAAGGGGACAGTGGGGGCGAAGATGGGAGCAAAAGGAAAGAAACGAGCGATGGAATGTAGATAGCAGACGCATGCGCGTGGGAGACCCAAAACCCGTGGGAACGTGCGGACCCTGGATCGCTTGTCCCGCGGGTCGGAGAGCTCTCCCTCACCAGGCCGACACGCAAAGACTACTACGCCGAAGCCCTCTTTGCAAACCTTCCCTTTCTCCGAGTCCCGTAACGCGGATTACTGAACCCCTCAATCGCCGCCCAGAAGGAAAACGGCCTGTTCGTTGTGGGTTCGCCTCCTGCTTTCTTCGAGCTGGCAGCTGAGGCACGGAGAAAGGCGGTTACTATGGGGGAAGGGAGGGGACGACAGCTTCTAGCCGTCTGTCAGTAAGCATAAGCGCGCAAAGAAAGTGTGCACGCGCGCGCGCCGGCTTCTACTCCTGGTATCTCTCTCTCCTTGAAATGGGGCAACAAGGCGCATGCGTGGTTCTTTCCTATGCGCATGCGAGCGCCACCTGCCGCGCCGGTCGCCAGGCGGCAGCCGCGAGCAGCACCGGCTGCGGCCAGAGCGTGGGAACGCAGCTGACCCTGCGTCGTGGACCTCGGGAACCCTCTCCCGCGCGCGCTAACACGTGCGTGCCTTTGCAGACGACGCTGCTGCCGCCTCGAGTAAGCGCGGTGGTCACTTGCTCTCCGGGTCACGTGGTGGGGCGGCGACGCGGCGTCTTCCCGCAGACGTCTTCTCTCGTCCCTTTCCTTCAGATCTTTCTGTTGGCTTTATTTTTTTTTTGTTGATGCAGGGTGTGCCTGAGGGCGTGGAGCATGATGCGGCGGCAGCAGCCCTTTCTGACTTGCGGTCTGTGCGTGGCTTGCGCGGGGCGCGTTTTTTGCTGCCGGCTGTCCGACTGTGGGAAAATGCGAGACGCGGCTCCGCCGAAACATCCTCGCTTGAGGGTCGTACACCGACCTTGCGCCGGTGCGTGGGGGGTGGGAGGTGGATGAGGGCGCGAGTTTTGGAACTGCCGGCTCTGCGCGTGTGCTGCAATGCGCGCGTGCACGGGCTGCTCTGGGCTAGTATTCTAATACGATAAAATCGGTCGCGCTGCAGACTGTTTGTAAGAGAAGTACTTCATCAAAGCTTCATGCTAAGACATAATTCAAAAGCTATTCGACCAGAGCCCGTTGGGTTGGCATAACTGAATGTGTGTTGTTGCCAGGAGCAGCGCCAGAGGTGGTGAGCGCGGGAAGCGACTGGCCATAATTTCTGCGCTCCTCCCTTTTGTCCTCCCAAGAACAAACACACTTGAAACACAACGCATAAGTTTCCCACCTCCCTGCTGTTGATCAAAAACACATTCGTTGTATGTGCCCCCACCAACCCCCATAGGAAAACATACCGGCGCCGCTCATAATTTCCCCCCATAGCTCCTAACTGATGCGCTTCAAAGGTGCGCTCGCATTGATATTCATGAAAAAAGGAAAGAAAAAACAAAAAACTTACTCCTCTTTTTACATCCATGTTTTCACACTTCCGTGCCCCATCAATATACCTTCCATTAGACATATCAATAACGAAGCCTACTTACGAAAGCCAAGTCGATAACTGCGTGGGAATCATTGTCCAGCTCGTACTTGGGTCGTTTCCATGAAGAGGAAAAGTTATCGAAACTCGCCAAGTTGTCCCTCTTTGGTTCATTCTGGCCGCCGCGCAGTCCTTTATCACGCGGTGACCTGACGGAACCAGCGGATGAAGCTTTATCAGAATGTCCATGAACGAACTAGCCTCCCCAGAGAACCCTTGTTTATCGATAGTTGACTGCGCAAAGCTGTCAAATCTGTTATGTTACCGTGAGCTCGTACAACGACAAGGTGACAGGTGGCGACGCTGCCGTAGAATTTGTTCATTACCTCGATCGTTACATCGTGAACAACCTGTTTGCTTCGAATGAATTAAGTTTAGACTGATAGATTACTCTGGAAGCTCCATTGCCGTTAATTTCACCATCACAGGTTTAACAATACAAGCGCGAATGAAGGTAAATGTTATATATACATTTTTAATTTTCTCGCCGAAATATATGTCAGCGTGACGTCATGAATGTTAACGTGCTCTTTTTGTTTTGCGCGTGCTGAGAACGTTGGCTGAAAGGAATTCTCTGAAGTTCTTTATGTTTAGTGTGTGGTCTCCTCAAAGGTCAATTCACGTATTCATTTTAACCATTTATAAACTACGTTCACTAGTAGACGTGGTCAAAATAAGTGGCCTAAGGGAACTTCAAGTAGCGTCGCCAGCCGTACTTTTATTTTGGACGTTTCTTCATTTATTAAGCGTCTTTTCATTGGTGAGTTTGGGTGTTTGGGTGTTTGGTGGTGAGTTTGGGGGGTGAGTTTGGGTGTTTGGGTATTAAGCGCCTTTTCGTTGGTGAGCATGTTGAGTTTGCGTATTGTGAAAGAGTTGCTTACTTTTCCGACTCGAATCACTTTTATCCTTACAGCTCGCTTGCACGTATCGAAGCAACCGAACCACTCATCACCTTTCACGACAACACGCAGTAGTACAAGTTTTCAAGGCAAACCAGATCATCCCCATGCACACCCGCAACTAAACAATGCTCAACAAATCACTTGGCGGCGGCTTCAAGCCAACTTATTCCCTTCCCCGTACATATGCAGATACTTATACCCAGCCTTATTCACATTTACGTGCAACCTTTGCAAGACACAGACCCTAACCTTGGACCACATCATCAGGGGTGCAGCAAGGACCCTCCCCCACCAAACCTCCTAAAACAGTTACCTTTAAGTGAGGCCTGGGAGAGAATCCTCAAGACCACAAACTTGAACACCCAGCGCCGGGCCATCAAACCTGACAACCGTCGCCACTTAGGAAACCGTCAGCGGCCTTAATGAAGTTGTTTACCACTAACTACTAGTCGCTTGCACGAGAGGACAAAAACTCATTTAGCAACTAGCGCTTTTCCTCTTTCATTGAAGCCCTGTCTCTTTCACTACTACTCGCTTGCACGAGAGGACAAGAACTCATTTAGTAACTAGCACTTTTCCTCTTTCATTGAAGCCCTGTCTCTTTTTTTTTCTTGACTTGAGCACCAGCGTTAAGTTTGTTTACCTCTCGTTTACTATCGTCAAGCTTTTTTTTAAAAAAATTTGTCATCGAGTTGTAGTGCGTGAGTGAACTTGGCTGACGCATGACATGATATACGAGCTTTCGGCACGAATTGTTTCCGGGACCATCAGCAGAGGATCGATCAGGCCCTTCGACAGGTTGCGTACGTTGCGGCGGAGTACGTACAGTGGCGAAAAGCTGGCACAATAGCGAGCTAACGGATTCGAATTTACGGACCAGGCGCCCAAATCAAGTGAAGCCTTGTCACGGTCTACTGTGACAGGCCAGCGTAAGGCTCTTGCCACAATTCCAATGCCCCCCACCCCTCTCCTTGCTACCCCTCACACCATGATCCCGTTGTTATAGTTGGGCCATAGTTCTCAGGGACTCGGATGTCTCTAATTCTTGCCACTCACGTACATATAAGATGCACATAAGTACGCACATGTATACATGAAATGCGTCTACACACACGCACACACAAATGTACGCAGCCACATATATGCTCTAACAGGCCTGAAAAACGCGGATGCACACACATGACTGAGTTTGAAAACACACGCACACAATATGCTTACGAATGCGTTCGACGACATGTGTACACAGAAATATCTGGCACGTACAGTCGGTCGCAAAATATTACGGACCATGCAAGCGCGCGAGGTTATTGCAGTCTTATGGCGTGCCGTCTGCATACACTCTTAAAAAAAGTTGGTAAAAAGGTAGCAACTGCAAGGAAATAGGTAGTAACTGCAGCGGTTACCACCTTTCTTGGATCATTACTACCCTTTTGCTACCTGTTTACTACCTACATTAGTAAATAGTTACTAGCTGCAACCGTTACTAACTTTTTGCGACCTGTTTGCTACCTACGTTAGTAAACAGTTAGTAACTGGAATGAAAAAGGTAGTAACTGGAGCGGTTACTACCTTTATTGCCCAGTTACTACCATTTTACTACCCGGCTGTTGACTATCTAATCCAAAATAGTGCGTTATTCCAATGCTGATAATTTAAGAGAAGAATCGTCTCGATGTATATCATTAAGCAGAAAAATGACGCAGAAGATATCTATAGATCAAGTGAATACATTTTGTTTTCAGCAAAGGTAGTAATTGTTACCACCCTCGCCGTTACCAACTGTGCTTACTACCAGGGTTGTAACATATGTGACTAACCGTTACTACCCCAAAGTTAGCAAGTACTACCACTTTTTTTCTAAGACTGTATACCTCCTCTGCCGCACAATCGGGAGAGCTATATGCTCTCGAAGGCAGACTGCTCACCACTTTTCAGCACGTGGTCTGTATTATTTTGCGACCGACTGAGTGTGCTGACGAAAACGTGCGCGAAGTTAAAACACACGCGCAAAACACACGTCAACTACAAACTCGCTTACAAAACATACACACGTCATGACATATATACGCACAAAACCACTCATAAACACATATTAACACACACACACACATAGCTCATACGGGCACAGAAACATGTGCACCAACAAAGGTAAAGAACGATAGCGAGAAAAGAAAGGCGCGCATGCTTACAATGGTTAAGGTCATCGCGTTTTCAGAAATTTCGCGGTGAAGGAGTGTTTCATTTACACCCGGTTCAGTAACCGATGAAGGAGTGTCTTGACTCCAAAAGCACTGTTGTCCTATAGAATGGTTGTTGAACAAGGCACTCAGCTGCTTCATTCTGCGCCAATTTTCTTCGAATGCCGATTCTCACAGCTTCGGTAGTAAAAGTGAAAACGCAAACTTGTCTTCCTTGCTTAAAAAAAAGAAAAAAAAGAACTTGGGAGGGGTTAGGCATAGTGTTTTGAAAGCAATTTCTTTTATGAGGCATTAGTGGGGTCAAGCCTGAAACTGAACCTGTTGGTAAAGGAGGTGTTGCCGCTACGCTGACGTCATCGCACAGCTGCCTCGGAATTCAGTTAACCCTACGGTTCTTCTTCTTTCTTATTTTTCTTTGCTTTCTTCTATGCATGCCAGGTTTAAGTTCCCTAGCTACGGGGAGAGGTGTTTCAGCTGCACCACCGTCGTCGCCTATTTGTTGGCTTAGATGTTGCCTTCTAAATTTTCAGTGGACCACTGACGAGTAGCCAAATTAACGTAATTTTCGTGGCCGCGTAATTGTTTATGATGGACAGTGATGACACACTGTGACGACATTAGACGCCGACAAGCCACGACTCTATGAGGTGCTTCGCGCCTCATAAAAGGAGGCCAGAAACCACATCTCGATCGTAGACGTTATTTTAATTGGCATTTGGACAAATTATGAACAGAAGAAATTTGTGTAAACGTTGTACGTAGATTCGAATTCTGTCCCATGCAGAAGAACGTTTTGCACAGCACTCACATTGCATGCACTTATTTGACCAGCGTGCGCTTGACTTTGCATCTTGAAGTGAGCGCTTAATTGTTCTCAATACTGTTCTTGGCCGTTTGGCCTGTTTTCTTCGCGAGTGCGCAGTGGGGCGAACGCTTTCGAGGAAGACAATAAGATGATTCATGACAATGGCTGGCATATCGCTTGCGCTCGGCGCTTTGATTTTCCGTGTAGTGGGTTCTTGCTTACACTCGCAGGAGTATAGGCGAAAACAGGAAGCCATGGAGTTCTGGCATGAATTGTGTTTAGTGCAGCTGTCGCTTTGCATTGTTTGAGATTAACCTTCGTAGCAGGGTCGCCTTTCCTTGCAGCTGAACACTGTCAATTCGTAGTGTAACATTGAAGTATTTGCTTGCCTGGTTATTCTCATAAAAAAAAACCAATCCTAGTCTAACGCAACATAACTACACAACCTTTGGAAAACTGTAAATTTAAACGACCAGTCAGCAGGCTCTCCGACTTTTATTTTTATTTTTATTTTTACTCAATCCATAGAAGCTCGGCAATTCGTAGAGTGAACCAAGGTGATCAAGATTACAACTCTGTGCCCAGCGTGGCGACTCCATTTCTAAAAACAATTCCCGTGCTTCTCTCCTACGCCTGACCAATCCTCCATTCACGCGCAGTGACGCAAATTCACCGGTCGGCGACTAGACGCTTAGAGTACCCTAATACACACTAGAGGGAACTCTGGCGCTAGTGTCTATGGGAGCTGCAACGCACGGCGCTTCAGCGAGGATGGGAATTATGGGTAGTACACACATTTGTCTAATTTTCGTACTTATGGCCTGCTTTTGGCTCCGTGTGTGTTCGTGTGGCTTGAAGCTGTTTTCTCACGAAACAGAAAATCAGCAAATGTTCAGTGGTTGCGCTTCACCACACTGTTATGCTCTTAGACTTAGCTTTCCGAATCGGGTCACGAAGTTCAAAAGGGTTGAATCTTTCTTTCAAAACAAAACCGAAACACGGCAATAAACGAAGCCGCAAGTATACGAAGCCTAGGCGAATGTGTGTGTACTATCCATCATTCCAATGGTCGCTGAACGAGCGCAGTGACAGAGCCTCCTTATAGTTAATTTTAGGAAACTCTATGACGACGTAGCACGCAGCTAGTCGATTGGTCTAAACCAGTCACGACGACGGGCTACGCCTTCCCTTCCCTGTGAGGGAGAAGGCTGGCGAGACCGCCAGAAAATTTGAAACCAGCTGAAACCGATGTTCGAACCCCTGTAACTACTTCGATATAGCACGTACTCGCGAAAATCTCGTGGCAGCGTATTCACAAAACAAAAGTGCACATACTTCTTTTTGCAACAATTTCTGTGCCTCGGGCTTGTTTACTGACCCTTTAAGGGCTCGTTTTCTTCGTTAGAAGTAATATTAATGGGAACTAACAGTCCATAATTAAATTTGCTGCTTACGGACTTTTTTGTCACATTTTAATAAAATTGTCCCGCATGTGTACATTTGGCCAATAAAGGTTAGCAGGATTAAGTATATAAACTTGCGAACTTGCGACTTCCGACCTGACCTAAAATTATTCGATCTTCCTGAACCGAACATGAACTAATATAACCTTATATATCCTTTAAAATGAAGTTGTGAACTGTTATTGCCGACTGTGTCATATTAATCTAAGTAAAAAAGAAAAATACTCTTCCGGATCTGAACTAACATTTTGGAAAAACGAGCAGCCGATTCAATGACAATTCAAAGTGTCGGACAAAGCAGACGAACAAATCATATTAATTCCGATCTTCATACAAGACTCAATGAGCCAAAAGATAGTACTTTCTTTATGCATTGTTTTAGTGATAATGATGCAGCAGTAACGCCTTCAAAGCCGGTTAAAATTAAAATTCAGGTCACTGAGCGAACACATCAATTTTTTTTTTTAAAAACGCACTTCGCCAGCTAATACGCTACTGCCGACTCTAGCTTGACTGCAGCATCGAAGCAAGAAAACATATTTAGACTGCCTTATATTTCAAGTTGTATACAAACACATGCGAACCATATTTATTTTTGTTTTTCTTTTCTGAGAAGTAGAATATTTTTTATAGTTGTACTATCATTATTGCAAGTCGGGAATGTTTGCCTTGAAGGGGTATACTAAAAGGACTTTACGTTCAAGGTTAGAGAAACACTATACTGGCAATGGTCGTACATGAGATCCTGACAGCTAACGAAGTGCAAAAATTTGTGAAGACCTACGATAGTTGTTTATTATTATTATTATTATTATTATTATTATTATTATTATTATTATTATTATTATTATTATTATTATTATTATTATTATTATTATTATTATTATTATTATTATTATTATTAGGCGCAAGACGGTCTTTCTAAGTGTCAGACTTGACGCCATTCTTGATGTCATTCTAGATGTCAACGGTTTTTGACATCATTTAAAAGGACACACATGTAGACGAGAGCATTATATTTCTTTTTTTTTATGTGTGTGACAACAGCGTACTAGATATTGCGTTTTTTTTTTTTTTGCACAGAAACATCCGCAGCACTGTATTCACGTAGCGAGGAGTGTTGTGAGTCTTCCGGAGAAAGCTAACCTCGAGAGTCGCTCGACACTTTGATAGAAAACAAGGCGGGTGCTGTATTCTTCTTTGTCCTCATTATGAACGTTCCCAGTTACTTCACTGCAGTGCTGCTCTTCGTTCTACGCGTACGCTACTTTAGATATCTATGCGAACATTGTGATAACGAAATCTTCACGACTAAATAGAAGTGACTGTTGGGGTGTGACACCCGAAAACCACGACATGATGTCGCAGCGGAGGCCTTCGGAAATTACACGGACCTCAAGTACACGGACCTCAAGTACACGGACCGCAGGCTTCTCCGTCGGAAATGCTGCCTCCACGACCGGGATTCGGTCCCGCGACCTGCGGGTCAGCAGTCGAGCCCAATGTTAGGGTGGCTAGAATGCCGTTCCAGCCAACCTACCAATGTTATGACGACGTAGAAGGCAGACGCTCCCTGGATTTCGTGCCGACCGGTTGTGCGCCCGCGCGCTCCGCGCGCTCGCGACCTTCGGCGTCATCGTAGCTCTGGCCAACTGGGCTGGCCCTACGTCACCTCCTGTCGCCGACGGTCTTCGGTGACAGCGCAGCTCTGACCTACTGGACCTGCTCTACGCCATCTACAGACGCCGACTACATCTCTCGCAAGTGTACCCCGTCCTCGGACTTCAGTGACCGTTCTTCCATCTTTCCTGTCTCTCCTATCCCCTCAGTTTGTTGTTGCTTCTTCTTCCTCTTTCCTATACCTTTACTTCTACCCTTTTATCCCTCCTTACCCCCATCCCTTTGTGAGCTCTGTGGCGGTGTCGCTCACTGAAGCAGACAATAACGGGGCTCACTTTTCTCTTCCTTTCTCTTAAGAACCACTCCACGACGTAGAAGCTGTGTTGTGTCTTCACGCGTGCGCATAAACAGCTTCACTAAAGTGACGTCTGCCGTGGGATACAGTGTTGCCACCCACCGACAACACTTCGGCCGTGGGAACGCGAGCTCGGAATGCGCGTGCCGCCGACCGCTGCTGTGTGAGTGTGTACAGTACCGCCGCTGCACCTCCTCCTCGTCGCGCGTCGTTGTAAAACACCGCCGCAAGAAAGGGGCGCGGTTGGCGCCTGCGGCGGTGAACGGTTCCGCTTAACCGCAGCAGCGGTGGCTCCCCCATCCGTTTCCCACGCGGCTTCTGCAGGTGCGCTCGGATTCCTGGCGCGCCTCCCGGAAAACTAAACCGCCCGTTGCGGGTCGGTCCCGGGAATGCACAGTTCCTGAGAGGCAGTGCGCCTATAGTAAGATTACAGGAAACATAGAAGAAGAAAAAAAAAAGAGTTCGGTGCAGTACGCAACTGCAAGCACTTCGACCTTGCACCCTGCGGCATAGTCCGAAATTTTTCGTGGTGCGGAGGGGGGTGGGCGGGTGGCAACCACCCTTTGTGTACGTTCACGCGCGTGTTTGCACGTAGAGTTGTAAACGTGCAAAACCAGCCCGAACGAGACACAAAAGAGGACAAGCTCCCAACATCAGTGCTGTCTAACTGAAGTATTTTTTTTGAAAAAGAAAATAAACGCAACGAAAACCAACACAATGCGGACGCATGAGTGTTTGTCCGCGTGAAAGAAATTGTTAAGCGCACGTAGGTACCCCGCAATCTGGCTAACAAATAGACGACTTACATATGAAATCATTTCGATAAAGAACACTTCAGCGAGTTCACGGACTATTTCGCTTTCACGCTTCAATATGAGTTAATATGTGTAGATGTCCTTATAGACATGCAAAAGATTTAAACATTTCAAGGGGGTGTTGAGGGGAGGTAAAACTCCCCCTCCCCCACACTGGCTACGCCAGTACATCGCTATGGCTATGGCATATTTGACTGTAGGATTGGGCGTGTTGATACGTCATAATAATGAGTGCGAATCAGCGCACCTGCCTGGAGGGGAAGTCGGCGCTTTGTGTCCTCTCTTATGTCCCCTCTGGTCGGTTGCGCCGATTTCCACTCATGTGCACACGCATTCTTATCATATTCCTTGTCGTTTGTATGTGTTCATACTTATTGCCCAGTATATATGGTATTGCTCTGTATAGATGTTTTTTTTTTTCAACCCACTCCCGCATAGGCCCGAGAAGGGCCTGCAGTATTGTGAAATAAATAAATAAAAAAACTAAATCTCCCACATTGTTTCACCGTTGAGCGAACAACTGGTTTTGATTGACGAGGTCCTTCTTTTTGGGCAAGCTCGTGCTAGCATAGTTGATATACTCTCGACCGTGGCGCGAGATACATATCGTGAAAAGCAGGGTAGATGCCCCACCGCGGTGGTCTACTGGCTAAGGTATTCGGCTGCTGACCCGCAGGTCGCGGGATTGAATCCCGGCTGCGGCGGCTGCATTTCCGAAGGAGGCGGAAATGTAGTAGGCCTGTGTGCTCCGATTTGAGTGCACGTTAAATAACCCCAGGTGGTCTAAATTTCTTGAGCCCTCCACTACGGCGTCTCTCATAATCATGTGGTGGTTTTGGGACGTTAAACCCCACAAATCAATCAATCAAGGAGGGTAGATGAAGAGAAAAAAGGGGAAGCGCCGAACTATACCAACTGTTCATTGACAGTCTGAGAAGCATACAGAAAAAAAAAAGACATTACCGCACATGCGCTGGCTGTTCGGGCATGCGCGGTAATTTCTTCTTTTTTTTTTTTCTGTACGCGTCTCAGACTGTCATTAAACAGTTGCGCTTCCCTTTCTCATCTTCTCCTCCCCTCCTTTTCACGAGATGTGATTTTCGCTGAAATAAAGGAGCGAAATTGGGCTATTTGGAACATACTGGCCACGATCAGCGCAGAAAAAGTCGTGCAGTTCCTTGTGTTTTCGTGCTCTTTTTTTTTTTCGCTAGTCGTGATGAGTATATTGCACCACAGCATCCCACGAGGTGACTAAAAGAGAGGAGTGGTGGGAAAGGGACAGA
Organism: Rhipicephalus microplus; assembly: GCF_013339725.1. Lineage (NCBI taxonomy): Eukaryota > Metazoa > Arthropoda > Arachnida > Ixodida > Ixodidae > Rhipicephalus > Rhipicephalus microplus. Next base: position 215,487,834 of record NC_051165.1, read on the forward strand.
ATGTTTAGGTTCTGCGACATCATGGTAGTTCTCCTAATAAGACTGATCACAGGAGGTTGACTGAAGGTGACTGGAGGTGCGCCTCAATCGCATCCACCGCGTCGCATACCCAGATGCGCACAAGTACAGGACGAAAACGCAGTCCCCCCAGAACAGCTTGAGGCACGGTGGCAGTAAAACAGAACAGAACAGAGCTTATCAGTGCGGTGGAAAGGCGCACTGGGGAGCTCAGATCGGGAAGATCAAATGTGGGTCATCCTATGAGCACAGGAGGCGACTGAGAGACAGGGTCTCTCCTCCTCCACTGGCTTGGCTTATAGGCCCACAACTCGATCAGCTGGTCTGGATAAAGTTGTTCGCCACCACCACAGTCAAGGAAACATCAGCAATAGAGATCGGTCATGTACTGTTCGATATGAGTACGCGTTAAAGAACGCCAAGTAGACGAAATTGTACGGAGCCCTCCACTACGGCGTCTCTCATAATCATGTGGTGGTTTTGGGACGTTAAACCCCACAAATCAATCAATCAAGGAGGGTAGATGAAGAGAAAAAAGGGGAAGCGCCGAACTATACCAACTGTTCATTGACAGTCTGAGAAGCATACAAGAAAAAAAAAAAAGAAGACATTCCCGCACATGCGCTGGCTGTTCGGGCATGCGCGGTAATTATTCCTTTTTTCCTGTACGCGTCTCAAACTTTCATTAAAAGTTGAGCTTCCCTTTCCCATCTTCTCCTTCCCTCTTTTTCACAAGATGTATTTTTCGCTGAACCAAAGGAGCGGATTGGGCTATTTGGAACATACTGGCCACGATCAGCGCAGAAAAAGTCGTGCACTTCCTTATGTTTTCGTGCTCCTTTTTTTTTTTTTTTCGCTGGTCGTGATGAGTATTTTGCGCCACAGCATCCCACGAGGTGACTAAAGGAGAAGAGTGGTGGGAAAGGGACAGAATGTTTAGGTTCTGCGACATCATCGTAGTTCTCCTAATAAGACAGATCACGGGAGGTTGACTAAAGGTGACTGGAGGTGCGCCTCAATCGCATCCACCACGTCGCATACCCAGATGCGCACAAGTACAGGACGAAAACGCAGTCCCCCCAGAACAGCTTGAGGCACGGTGGCAGTAAAACAGAACAGAACAGAGCTTATCAGTGCGGTGGAAAGCCGCACTGGTCAGCTCAGATCGGGAAGATCAAACGTGGGTCATCTTATGAGCACAGGAGGCGACTGAGAGACAGGGTCTCTCCACCTCCACTGGCTTGGCCTATAGGCCCACAACTCGATCAGCTGGTCTGGATAAAGTTGTTCACCACCACCACAGTCAAGGAAACATCAGCAATAGAGATCGGTCATGTACTGTTCGATATGAGTACGCGTTAAAGAACGCCAAGTAGACGAAATTGTACGGAACCCTCCACTACGGCGTCTCTCATAATCGTATCGTGGTTTTGGGACGCTATAGGCACCAGAAATTAAGAAAAATCATACCTCATTTCATTGTGTTTATTACACCTTTAAAGGCCCGAGGGGATTACATAAGGAATATGGGGGGGGGGAGGGCACAAGCAGGTTTTGAAACAGTGCAATATGAACGATTGGGAACAAATCAAACTAACTAAAGAAAAGAAAACAAAAACAAATGTAGCATCTGGTATTACAAAGAGAAGTTAACACGTCACGGTAAATGCATCACGTTTAAACAAACGGCGGATTAGTTTTCGCGAAAGCTTTTTCCAACAGCACATGCAGCAACGACGTTAGGAAGCGAGTTCCACAAAAAGTTCGCATGGAAAGCCTCGTCATTTCATTATTCCCTCTCCCTGCTAACACCACTATTCCGTTGTTCGCCGTACTGAATAAACAATGATAGGGCGGATGAAACAACTGCACGAGAATAAGAGATGAGGTTGTTGTCTTGCAGCAGAGGCTGTCATGCTGCGCAAGAATGCATTATTCTAATCATCTTCATAATCATAATCATCATCCTGACTACGCGTATACTGCAGGGCATGGTCCGCCGATCAATTCGGTCATGCTTTCCAGTGGACGTTATACTTGCGAGCTTTTTAATCTCGTCAGTCCACCTAACTTTCTGTCTCCCCTTCGTGGGCTTGCCTTCTCTGAGAACCCTTAAGGACCAGTGGTTATACTGACTACGTTATACCTGCCCAGCCCATGTCCATTCCTGTTTCTTGATTTTAACTATGATATCCTTAACCTCGATTCGTTTCCTGACCCAGTCTGCTTTCATTAACTGACGCTCTTTCTCTGTGATTATTTCTTCCTGTGGTGCTTTAGGCGTCTAGAATTACCCCTCAGTATGACGAACGAACTAGCCCAACAACAAGTACTTCTAAGCTGCTTTCATTAAGTTGTCTCGCAGACCATCAAAGAAACAATAATCAATACTAATTATGCACAATATCACTACTTAATTATTACAAAAGTTGATTACATGTCTTAATTACTAAAATATTACCCCTATCGGCCGATGCGGGTGACTGTTGGATAATATGGGTAAGATCATCATCAGCAGCAGCAGTAGTAGAAGCCTGACTTCGCCTACTGCAGTTCAAAGGCCTCTCCCATGATCCGCCAATCATCTCGGCCTTTTGCCTCCTGCTGCCATGTTATACCTGCGAACTTTTTAATCTGATCGGTCCACCTAACTTTCTGTATCCCCTTCGTGCGTTTGCCTTCTCTGAGAAAAAATCAGTCAGTTACCCTTAATGACCAGCGGCTATCCTGCCTACGTGGTATACGTTGCCAGCCCATGACCATTTTTTCTTCTTGATTTCAACTATAGATGTCCTTAACCCCGTTTTGTTCCCTGACCTGTTCTGCTCTCTTCTTGTCTCTTAAAGTTACACCTGCCACTTTCCTTTCCATCGCTCGCTACGTCGTCCTCACTTTAAGCGGTACCCTTGTCACAGGTCCCGTTAATTCGGGAGGCGATCGCCGGGCTAATTCCAAGGGCCGAAGTATCGGCCCACCGAACCGCACCACGAAAGCGTGGACAATTTAGAAGTGGTCCTTTTTGGCGCGCCAGCGGACGCCGGCTGTGGCCCAAAGAACAAGTCAGAGCCGAGAGTTGATAAACAAAACAAAATTATATTCTCAATAATGGCAGATCAAAAACAATACACAAGTATGCACACTCCACAATAGTTGAGTACAATATGTCACCAATCAAACAACGTACTACACAGTACAATCAGCCACACTCGAAACGACGGACACAGACAACAATACGCACTACAATGCAGTCACATGCATTGAACAACCAAGACACTTAAAGGCTAAAGAGATAGAAAACCTATTCAGTCCAAAGTTCTTGGAACAAAAGTCTGGATGATACTGTCACAAAACGAGCGCTCAAAAAAGGGCGCGCCGCCAAATTCTCGCAATACAGCGCGGGAGAAACGCCGCGAGGTCTGCAATAAAAAAAAGAAAACAAGCATCCAAAGGCGCCCCGGGCGCGCGACCATCTCCCCTCGGAAGCGTGGGTTCGCCGACGAAACCTCCTCGCATCGGCGGCCGAGCAAGCTCTGGAAAATTCTAGATGGAAAGAGGCGTGTTGATGCCGGGTTGCGTCATCCGTCGGGGACGGCCTTCCAACCGTCTCGCCCTCTACCAGCCTTCGCTGCGTATCGCGCCGACGAAATGATGAGAACTTTCTGGAATCTCGCGCGGAAGGTATTTAATCGAGCGGCCGAGATGGGAGATCAGGAGAAGACGGAAGTTAGCGCCAGAGCGCGTAGGGTATTCCGCCGTCTAGTCGGCGAAGGTTTTGTCCGTAGTGACAAAACAGGAGAAGAAGAGGATTTCCACCTGGGGGGTGAAGGCTCGAACTACAGGCAAGAGCGTGTGTCTACCGCTATCGAGCGAAGACGCGTGGAAACAGCTGCGTGTGTGAAGCCGACGTGTTTCCGGCGAAGAAGGCTGATGCTTGGAGAGTGGCCAAGTCAAGACGCGAGGTTTCCTAGAAGAGAAACTTCGGGGGCAGTCGAGGTTTTCTGGAAGAGAAACTTCGGGGGCAGCAGAACGACAACAACGCTGGACTTTTGAGTGAGTGATTCTCGGAAGAGCATCATCCAGACTTTTGTCCCAAGAACTTTGGACTGAATTGGTTTTCTAAGTCTATAGTCTTTAAGTGTCTTGGTTGTCAAATGCATGCGACTGCATTGTAGTGCGTATTGTTGTCTGTGTCCGTTGTTTCGAGTGTGGCTGATTGTACTGTGTAGTACGTTGTTTGATTGGTGACATATTGTACTCAACTATTGTGGAGTGTGCATACTTGTGTATTGTTTTGATCTGCCATTATTGAGAATCGAATTTTGTTTTATCAACTCTCGGTTCTGACTTGTTCTTTGGGCCACAGCCGGCGTCCACTGGCGCACCAAATAGGACCACTTCTAAATTGTCTACGCTTTCGTGGTGCGGTTCGGGGAGCCGATACTTCGGTCCTCGGAATTAGCCCGGCGATAGCCTCCCTAATTAACGGGACCTGTGATAGATACTCATTCGAGAATCACTCACTCAAAGTCCAGCGTTGTTGTGGTCCCGCTGCCCCCGAAGTTTCTCTTCCAGGAAACCTCGCGTCTTCAATTGGCCACACTCCAAGCTTCAAACTTCTTCGCCGGAAACACGTCGGCTTCCCACACGCAGCTGTTGCCACGCGTCTTCGCTCGATAGCGGTAGACACGCACTCTTGCCTGTAGCTCGAGTCTTCACCCCTCAGGTGGAAATCCTCTTCTTCTCCACTTCCTTCTTCTCCTCCTTTGTCACGGAAGACAAAAGGCTTCGCCCACAAGACGGTACACCCTACGCACTCTAGCGCATACTTTCTTCTTCTCCTGCTTTGTCCCTAAGGACAAAACCTTCACTGACAGACGCGGCGGAATACCCTACGCACACTGGCGCTAACTTCCTTCTTCTCTTGATCTCCCATCTTGGCTGCTCGATTAAATACCTTCCGCGCGAGATTCCAGAAAGTTCTCATCATTTCGTCGGCACGATACGCAGTGAAGGCTAGGGAGAGGGCGAGACGGTTTGAAGGCCGTCCACGACGGATGACGCAACCCGGCATCACCACGCCCCTTTCCATCTAAAACGTTCCAGGGCTTGCTCGGGCGCCGATGAGAGGAGGTTCGTCGGCGAACCCACACTTCCGAGGGGAGAGGGCCGCGCGCCCGGGGAGTCTTTGGATGCTTGTTTTCTTTTTTTTATCATTGACCTCTCGGCGCTTCGTCGCGAGAATTTGGCGGCGCGCCCTTTTTTGAGCACTCGTTTTGTGACAACCCTCTTTGTAAGCCTCCAGGTTCCTGCTCCATAGGTAAGTACCGGAAGGTGCTGCTGTTATATACCTTCCTCTTGAGGGTTAGTGGCAGATTACCATTCATGATTTGAGAATGCTTGCCCAATGTGATCCACCCCATCCTTATTCTTCTATTTATTTCGCTCTTATGGTTCGGCTCCGCGTATACAACCCGTCCTACGTAGACATATTCCTTTACAACTTCCAGCGTCTCTCCACCCATCGCAAAGAGCTGTTTTCTGCCAACACTGTCACACATTTTAGTTTTGTGAATATTAATTCCCAGACTTCTGCATAATATTATTTTTTGGTATGTCAACTTGACTACCTTCAACGCTAGAATGTTATCTAGTGAGTCCAGTCCAGCTGTGCTATTAGAAGAATCAGAGGGTGTTAAATGGGGTGTAATAGGGCTTAGCGAAGTTAGGAGGTCACGTGAGGCTTATACAGTGCTGAAAAAACGGACACGTTCTATGCTACCGTGGATTAGCTGACAGAAATTAACTGGGATGGGTTTTTCTTATACACAAGAAAATCGCTGGCAACATAGATGAATACTATAGCATCAGTCAGAAGGTGGCATGTAACATAATTAAGTTTAACAAAAGTTACAAGGTAAAGGTGGTACAGGCGTGTACGCGCCTACATCGAGTCATGTGATCCAACCCATACTAATTGTAGTTATTTCACTCTGGTGGTACGGCTCCCCGGTTACTAACTGTCCTCGGTATCTCCTATACCTTTTATTCACATTGTGTTAGGAATGATTCATTAGCGTCAGTGCGTGACGTCATATAGGGAGTCATCCAGCTGTCTCTGCCTGTTCTCCTCGTATAGGGGTGCAAGACCTCCTGAGGACGGACGAGCTTACATAGAAGAACGCGGTTTGGAATGAGATCACAGATGCCACGCTCGATCATTATCACTAAAAGTATTACAGAAAAAATGTTATACTAGTGTTCTCGCCGGTCTTGGCGAGAACCATGAGAGTTTGAGATTTGCAAACGCCAGGCGAAAATGCTTGAGCCCCATGTGCTTCGCAAGTTCTTTAACTTGCGAAGCACATGGTCGAAATTGCCGGAGTCGCCCATCGTACGGCGTGTCTCATAATTGCATCGGGGTTTTGGGACATCAAAACCCCCAAAATGATTATTGTTGTCAGATTTGCAAACGCCTTATCGAACCTGTTCGAGAGCGAGCGTATCAGACGTGAGGGGCAAAGATGTCATACACGAGAACGACGTGTAATAACGTGACGTTTACTGTCTGTTTTCTTCAGTATATGCACGACGTGGTATACAGGCCCACGCAGGGTAGGAAGTTTTTTAAAAAAAACACACTCAATTACATAGTTATGCTGTTTTTTATTGTAGACGTTGCCTTTCGGGTATCGATCTTGTAAACGGAGTATATGATCTCGCTCACGAATGCCACGGTGATTGATGGCCGAAATCAGCTACCGTTTTCACTCCCATACTACCAGCTCTGGCTACATAGTTGCCAAACGGCTGGCTAATGATGACTTTTGCAATTAATATTATCTTTCTGAAGCGCTGCCTGTATTTCACCTAGGTTAAACGAATAAATCGTT
>NC_051165.1:215499741-215522241 GCF_013339725.1 Rhipicephalus microplus
CCGCGGCGGGGTGAAAACAATCTTCTGTATTGACTGATCTGCTAGCCAAACGGACAGTAACCCCCCCCCCCCCCTCCCCGAGCAGCATAAAAGCATTGCAGATCATTTTAGTGCGATAAAAAAGATTTCCTTACAGTTCATGGCTTTCGTGGCTTGTCAACGTCACAGTCACGGTTAGCAAAAACAAAAACAACTATTTCTAAAGCACTGACATCGCAGGGAGAGGTGTTTTTTATCAACGGAGTGTTACGAAAATGCGCGCGGGCCGCTGCTAACTTGCGTGGTGTGGCGAACCGGAAGCCGTCGCATCCCACAGTTCTCTGCGATTGCCCATATTACCGGTCACCTATTGAAATAGGAACCAGATATCAAAACAGCAGCGATGGCGTCGAACGCAGAGAGCAACAAAGCCGACCCAAATCGAGTATATTTTACTCTGAGGGACGATGTTGCGCTGCTAGCGGAACTAAAAACCAGTGATCTGTTTAGTCATCTGGGGCAGTGGGAAGAGATTGCTTGGCGCCTCAGGGAAGTCCTGAAAAAACCATTTACAGCGCGCTGTGTGCGCGAGCACCTGAACCTGTTTCTGTTTTGTGTCGTTGAGCGCGTCGCGTGTAGCGTACGCAACGTATCGTGCCGCGTACTACGTAGGCCCGTTACGTATGCGCCCAACTAGAAGTGTCTATTGATTCCTGTTCAGCTGCGGACGCAATCGAGTCATTTCAGTTTTATTTTGCTTGGCATTGCAAATGTACGATTAGCAGCGGCTGAAACTTCGGTAGAAGACGACGGTTCCGCTCCATGTATCGCATGACGTCACACACGTCGTGGGGGGGGGGGGGGAGTGATTTCTTAAATTAAAAGAAGAGAAGAGTGAGCTCCGTAACTGTATCTCAAGGGGAGGACACGAGGGATGGGGGTGGAGGAAGGGATTAAAAGGATAGAATGAAAAGGTGAAGAGATAGAGAGAGAGAGAAGAAGGAGAGAGCGAGGCGCAGGGACAGTGAACGACGGAAGTGAGGAGAAGACAGGAAAGATGGAGACGGTTCGCAGGATTCCGAGGACGGGGCACCCAGTGCGAAGAGCTCTTGTCGGCGACGGGAGATGGCGTAGGGGTAATCCAGTCGGCCAGAGCTAGGCTGTCGTTCGTCGTCTGGGGGCCGGCGTCAGGAGTTGGCGTAGGCACCATCCCAGTCGGCCAGAGGTGCACTGTCGTCGGAGATCGCGAGGGCACAACCGGTCGGCACGGAATCCAGCGAGCGTCGTGGCAAAATGATGTCGCCGGTGGTGGTTGGTGTTTACAGGCGGCTACCTCGGGGGCCTCGCTGTGTATTGTTATGTCTTTATCTACATTTACATTTATCTGTCTCTCTTGTACTGAAACAGACTTGCGCTGTGCATTACTGATATATGTATACAGATACCATCAACCTTTCTATTTTTCTTTGAAAACCAGGAATTGTTGAGTGACTACGTCATGGTCCCTTTAATACCATCTTCGTAGGCTTGGTCTGTTTCCTTTGTATACGGAGATGTGACCCTATCATTTGTTTTCTTGACGCTCTTGTTCGTGCGCACGCAGGTTGTTTGCGACAACTGTTGCACGTGGAATGGAATGCTACTGGCCACCGCTGGCTTCCATTGACGTCACTTGGCGCGCCTGGCGTGCCGTCGCGAATACGCGCACGCACTCATCGAGGGACTGTGCACTCTGCGCCGTACTAACCTGCGGATTTCACCCCGTTGCGCTTGCGTATAGGTGTCGGAGATTGGAAACGCGGGGGAAGGCCGTAATGGGTAGTCATCGCGCGACAGACGCGGGCTACTTGGGTCCATATCAGCTCGTGCCATCATACCTTTATTTCATTTTATATTTTATGTGCTCTCTTTAATCTTACGTCGTTTAGGCACGTAGGTGAAAACCAGCTTATTCTGCAAGGAAACGCTTTCGGGAATTACCCGGACCCTCAATACGTAAAGCGACCTCCAAAGTGTTCTCCTTTCTCTCTGAGAACGAAGGTGTCGGAACAAACCATATTTAGTTTCATCTTTAAGGCGAACGCCTTAGATGCCTCATCAAATGCGAAAATTGATTGTCGGCGTCGGAAATGAGTGATGCAAAAAAAAAAATCATTGCATGATGACAATGCTGTATAACGCCACTATGGCGTACCATAACGTCGAAATTGGTGATGTCATTATGATGTCACTGTGATGTCGCGTGATGACGTCATCAAATGACATCGTATCATGGTCAAAGAAGGGCCGATTACGGAGGCTTCCTGCATCTAACCTGATGACGTCATCTGAAGACATCGTACCTTGGTCAAACAAAGGCCGATCGGGGACGATTTCTGTTCCTAACGTGATGATGTAATCAGAAAGTATCCTACCTTGGTCGAACAAGGGCAGATCACGGAGGCATCCTGCAACTCACGTGATGCCATCATTTGAAGACATCGTACCTTGGTCAAGGAAGGGCCGATCATGGAGGCTGTGTTAGGTGCAGAAAAAGCATGTTACGCGCAGAAAGCTTTCGGAGCGCGGCGGAGCAGGAACAATTAATACATGGACTGAGAAAGAAAATAAGATGACTTTCGCCTTACAGTTGTCTCAGATGAATGCATATGGGACCCTGTAAGTATTATTTTCGTCCAACCGAAAAAAAAAAAAGGAGCTCCGCTTGTGCGCTAGAAAAATAGAATTCTCTGCTACAGTTTTTATTCGCATGCAAAAATATGAAATCAAAGTGGTGATAAAAGCGTAGTATTTATTATTAGTGAATTATGATTTCTCTAAGCGGGCTGAATATTTTGCGTCGACGGAGCCAGCATGGTCTCAGGAAGCAACTGCATAGTGCGATATTCGAGGCCGCTGTTCTCATAAAATAAACTTTGAGCGCCAAGAATCTTCTCTCCACGCTGGTGACTGTATAACGTTCAGGCCCACTTGCGTCAGTGAAGGCAGCTCGTGACGATGCCGCCTTTCGCAGAATTTGAACACATCTTCGCTTCGCAACTTCCTCGCCTGAAATACCACATTGTCTTCCGATGTACACATTAACGCTCACGTCGCTGATTAGTTTCGGTTTGCCAACTTTCCCCTGCACCGAGAACCAACCAAAAAAAGAATGGTGACAGGGCTTGACTGAGCGATACATGTCACTGTTCAGAAGAATAATCTGGTTGATTCGGGGTTGATTCTCAGCGCATACGTGAAAGGAACTCTCTCTGAAAGCGACAATTGGACGATCGGCCACTCTCTGTGCAGATGCTACTGGGACACCGTCCTCGCCTTTCGTCGGCTCAAAAAGCATTTATATAAAGCTGTCTTGTGCCTTTTGAGGACTACAGGCCTACGTGACCACCTTTAACTTTTGTGTAGTGCCCCCGCTGCATACGCGTCAGCCTATTGACTGACAATCCTTTTTCTCTCTCCCTTTCTCTTCTCTTTCCTCTCTCACTCATCTCTATGCCCCCTTCCCATTCCCCCAGCGTAGGGTAGCAAACCGGGCATGTGCCTGGTTATCCTCCCTGCCTTCTCTCTTGTTGTTCATCTCTCCCCTTTCTGAAAGCGAGCTTTCGCACCTCTCATACATGTGCGAAGCACGTCGTCATTGGCGTAAGCCTTCCATCGGCTGCTGTTCTTCTCGCAGTCACCATTGTCTTTCCTGCTTCTCTCGTTGTACATACCAGGGTTCTTCGGCTCGCCGTCGTCACTTCGCAACCGTTTGTTGGATAACTGTTGCCCTCCTACAAATTTAGTGGACCAGTAGGGGCTACACAAGTTCTCTGCCACATATCAGTTCATGACTATGATAGCGCTCACGGTACGCCACACAGCGACACTGCGTTAGTAAATACCGATTTTCCACATTCTATATTCCCTCTTTACCTTTCTTATATTGTGTATAAGGACAGTATACGCTTGTGCCCACTCGTTGTAAGTGTGCTGCTATCACAATAGGCACCATCGTATGGGGTTATACTCTCACGATGCCGCTTTTTCGGGAAATCTGGGCAGCTGGGCGACCGATGAGCGGAGTCGGCTCGTCGTATTCTGCAACCGAACGCGAGAACTGGCGTTTTAATGAAGCCGGTACTTAAGTGCCGAGACTTATTTGATCGTCTGCAACATACTGCCAGCTATCTTGCATTACCACGGTTACACGTGCCCGTCCGGCTAATCGTGGCATGAAGCGCAAACCTTCTTAAAACTGTCCACGTGACCGATGCCACCGCGGACTGTTCTGCCTCCGTGTTCAGCCGACATTTCATCATCCCACGTCCGCGCTCGGCCCATTTTGTACTAACGGCGTTATCTCCACGGCCTTTCGGCAGCAGTGACAAGGCAACCATGGGCGTCGGCATGGGTGTTCAACATACTACCTCCCATATGCGATCACCCTATAATATCATATGGTGAGCGAGGATGTGCGTATAGCATATGAGGGTAACTATGTGCAACATGCCCCCCACCCCATGCACCACCCTTGATATTTAAAAAAAAATAAAAAAGACAAAGCTACACCAGCACTTGTCTGATCTCCCTAGCAACCCCCCTTTCCCCCCTTCCCGTCTTTGAAGCAATGGAACACGGGTGTGTTCTTATTACCTCCCCAAGAAATAATACCGCCGACGCCCGCGGTCACGTCTGCCTAACAGAAGTAAAAAAAAACTGCACTGCTTTAGTGACATGGTAGCTTAAAGTATGTTACAAAGCAAGTATTAGTCCTTCTAGTAGAACATTTTGTCAAAATCGTGCTTTCAGCATGTCAGGATAAGTTTGGTGAATGCCCAGTCATTTTTTTTTCGCATTTAGATGGAGGTGGTAATGCTAAAGGTGCGTGTAATTTGATTTAGGTGCACGTTAAAGAACCACGAGTGGTAAAAATCTATCCACTACTGCAGCCCTCTTAATCATATCGCGATTTCGGTAGGCCAAACTTCAATAATCATTATTATTAATTTTTCTAGCAGATTTTAAGTATCGATATACTTAGGATGTTGCCGCGGTGATCAAACTTCTACAAAGCAGTTATGACGCACATTGCTCCTTGGCTTCACTTTCTCGCAGAAGTATACATGTTCCCTATGGTAACATTGAATTAGCTACCGTAATGTATTTTAGAAAATAACCGAAATTATCGCCGTTACTATTTCTCTCTGCGTTGTTTGCCCACTAACGTTATACGCGTGCACAGTCTGTCTGCAGAAACGGCAGCGACTCCAACACGACAGCTTTTCTTTTCAATAGAAAATGGTTCACCAAAACAGAAACACCTGGTATATCCGAATGTTTCCTATATATTACTTCACATAAAAAACAGCGCCAATAACGAGGGACAAAAGAAAGACGGAGACAGACAGTGCCACTGTCTGTCTCCTTCTTTCTCTTGTCCCTCCTTATTGGCGCTGTTTTTTATGTGAATTATGTCGTACCAACTCGCCCAAGCAACCACGTTAGCTACTATATATTACATCAAGTGCGTAGGCTACTGCGTAATTCCCCCCAGTGATGCGTCATCGTGCGCGGTAGTCCTGCCTTGAGCTTCGCTCTGCAGATGTGAATGTGCTTTGTTCTTCCCCACGAGGACATCCTACACACGTACGGTGTCATTCGCCTTGGATGTCGCATTCACGCGCATATCTGAGTAACCGAGTCGATAAAGGCCTTCGAAAGGCGAGTATAACTTGTGTAAGAGGAAAGTGGAAGAATGCTTTGACACAGCCAATTGAATCAAACAAACAATTAATCCAGGGAAAGCGTAGAGGATGTTAACTGTCGTCTTGGACTGTATTTTGTGTGTTGACTGTGTCGTGAATTGAAATGAAGCGGGAGAAAAATTGCATTTTACGTCTGAGAAATCCGAACCCACAACTGCAGAGGCGTAGCCAGAATTTTTTTTTTTTTCGATGGGTGTGGTGATAGAGGAGGGAGGCACAACTTTGACCTTAAGTAGGGGTCGGGCGAATAGATGTGCTGGAGCGTTATTTGTTGCTCTGTATACCATGAAAAAAACAAAGATTAAGGGGGGGGGGGGGTGGTACGGGCCCTGTGTGCCATTTACAGGCTATGTTCATTTCCTTTCTCACCGAAGGTACTGTAACCACTAAATGTCTTCTTTCTCGTTTACATCATGTAAAAAAACGGGAAATATGAAATAAAAAAATGTACAGGAACATTTAGTAGGCGTATTATAAGAGAGTGCGTAAGCGATAATTCAGATTCCGTCACTTATGCTAACATGTTTCAAACCTAGCCGACACAAACCATTATTTAGCCAATACTACAAGTCATTTAACCAACACCATCTCACATTAGCCCTCATACGGCCAGCATAATCTGGAATTTAACTACTTGCTGTGTCAACTGTATAATAATATGGTATTTTCTATATTCCAGTGCAATTCTTTGTAACCAGTGTTGCACTTCGCGCGCGCGCGCGCGCGCGCGTGTGTGTGTGTGTGTGTGTGTGTGTGTGTGTGTGTGTGTGTGTGTGTGTGTGTGTGTGTGTGTGTGTGTGTGTGTGTGTGTGTTTCAGAAGCGCACCGCAAGGGTATGAAGAGTCGAGGCTGCATGTGAAGAAAATAAAGAAGAAATCATGCCATTCGGGTTTGGAAACTTCGCTCAGATCACATCTAAATCAACGAAGGGAAACTCCGTGAAGTACATATATACAGAAAACAGGAAGTCAGTGTCTTTTTTAGTTCGCATTTGTTCGTTCAGGGCACGCTTCAAATCTTTTCCCCCTGTTTATTAATTACAAAGATGCACGCAGCCGGTGACAAGGTGGTCACCGGCACCGGATGGTATAAGGCACTACAGGGGAATCCCCCTCCTTTTTTTTTTTTGTTCGATCTCTTCAAGGCTTGCAAATTAGGTTCAACTATTACATTCCCTCAGGACCTTGCAGGTTTACGTGTGAAATGGAGGGGGGGGGGGTCCTTGAATGGATAGAACATTTAGCTTTATCTTGTTGCTATATTTGCGTCAAAGGGCCTGTTGACTCGGGTGAGTCGATAGGAACACTTGTTATTAAGCAATGGCGCCATTTGGACTGCTGATCTTCCCTTCAGGACTACTTTCGACTATCTATTGACGCAAGGCGTACGGGATTGGCAGGAAACCTGGTCAACACGATGCCCAACATAACGTGAGTTGCGTACTTTGCGAGGGAACCTTGAAACTTCCACAGCAGCTCGTCGAGACGTCGTAGATACATCTGCTGAGGCCCACCCAGTTGTTTTATCATTAAAAACTAACTTGTGTTCAAAGGGAGCTACATATTTGTGATTAGGAGTTTTAAGAAACTGATTCATTCTCTGTAGCCGGAGATGCGAGGCAATGTGTTTGAAATTAGCGACATCACAAAGGAATTTGGGTGCTGCAATTTCGCGCCAAATACACGTATTAGCTCTTTGTGCACTCACTCGTCTTCTATTAGCGAACCTCTGATGGCAAAATAAGCAAAATTGTTCGCAAAGAATAGTTTAGCCGCATAAACTTGATCCCATATCTATCTATCTATCTATCTATCTATCTATCTATCTATCTATCTATCTATCTATCTATCTATCTATCTATCTATCTATCTATCTATCTATCTATCTATCTATCTATCTATCAATCTATCCATCTATCTATCTATCTATCTATCTATCTATCTATCTATCTATCTATCTATCTATCTATCTATCTATCTCTATCTATCTATCTATCTATCTATCTATCTATCTATCTATCTATCTATCTATCTATCTATCTATCTATCTATCTATCTGTCTGTCTGTCTGTCTGTCTGTCTGTCTGTCTGTCTGTCTGTCTGTCTGTCTGTCTGTCTGTCTGTCTGTCTATCTATCTATCTATCTATCTATCTATCTATCTATCTATCTATCTATCTATCTATCTATCTATCTATCTATCTATCTGTCTGTCTGTCTGTCTGTCTGTCTGTCTGTCTGTCTGTCTGTCTGTCTGTCTGTCTGTCTGTCTGTCTGTCTGTCATCTATCTATCTATCTATCTATCTATCTATCTATCTATCTATCTATCTATCTATCTATCTATCTATCTATCTATCTATCCATCTATCTACATGGTGGTTCCTTTAATCTATATTGATTGATTGAAATAACTTCAATGAGGTCCTGCTGGACGCGCCCAGTGTCAAGTTTGGCCCCTTACGACCTGCAGGAACCTTATCTGTTCCCAGCGCATAAGAATAATCCACTGATTTTTTTACCAATGTCCTTCCTGCACTGTCTGTGAGCCAACTTATTACTGGCGACAAATAAAAGACGTCTCGTAGCTCGCGATCATCTTCAGTGCCACGCGCACGCTCTCGGCTGAACAGCATCCGAGCCATTTTGCTCTGCCAGGTTCAAAGTTGCAGTCACGAATGAAGCAAGGACATTAAGCTTTCTTCATCATTCTATAAAGACATTGTCCTCATTGCTCAAAAATGTATGATCCAAACAACGTGGACGCTGTAAGAAAACTTGGGGAAGGACTCTGCGCTGTCGAGCGCTATACTTTCTTGGAGTAATATGCGACGGCGGCTAGATGTATGGGTGGATTGATATGGCTGTACCCTTTAGATGGGGCGGTGGCTAACGCCACCTAGCCGTAATACTTAGTGAACGAAAAACTAGATTGATTTTTTTTCTTTAAATTGTGAGTTGAGGTTTCTTAAAATAGTTGAAGTTTCTTTAAATAGTGAATACCGTACATTGCAGTGAAGGGTTTAATTTTCATTCGTGCCTTGACTTTAGCCACCAGTTAGATAACCTCCTTCTAGTTAATTCTACTCACATAAAGTCAATTTCGCCCTCCCTGTCCGTAAACCTCAGTGCTTTGAAAAACTATGCGCTCTCATCCTGAACTATAAGGTGAACCCCTTTACAGAACATTATGAAGTGTTCGGCAGTTTCCTCCTCCTCTCCACACGCACTGCATACGGAGTCTACCCCTTTGTAATTGGCCCGATAAGTCTTGGTTTGCAATACTCCCGTTCTTGCCTCAAACAGTAGAGAACTACCCCGGGAATTGTCAAAGATCCTTTCCTTTGCAATTTCCTGCTTGAAAGTTCGATAGATCTCTAGTGCATGTCGCTCGGCGTTTCCTTCGCCTTCTTCTTAATTGATAGTTCCTTTTGGTTTGGCCCCCTGCTGTTTTCTAAGTATTTACCCGCCAATTTTCTCGTTCGCTTCCTCCATTTTCAATCGACATTCCTCATGTACAACTAGCTGAAAGCCTTCCTAGCCCAGCGCTCCTCCCCCATTTCTCTCAAACATTTCTCAAACTTTATCTTGCTGATATAGCTTCCCTGCCCTCGAATGATGTCCATCCCATATCACCCTTATACCTGTGTCACACGGGCGCGCAAAAAGTCTTTTAAGTAAGCGGTCTTTTACGAAGTTGAAAGACTTTTAACAAACGGCGCAGACACACGGCAGCAACGATCTCCTTTTAGTGTTTTCGTTCGAAGACGCTAGCGAAAGCGTGGCGCTAGCAGTTAAAAGAGAAGCAATGAAAATTAAACGATGTATCACGATGTACATATTAAAGACTTGTTGCACTGCTCGTTTCTTCAAATAAATTTAAGAATAAGAGATGAAGAAACACCAATGTGAAAGTTTTTTGCACTAGATAAGGAAGCATTTCCATAACTAGCGACGTGCACAAGTCCGTCTGGCACCACTGTGCTTTTATTTGTCGTATTTGTTTTTCGCTGCTCTCGACACGTTATGGGCGACCGTACGGGAGAAAAAGCGAGGATCGCAAGCCTCACGGCCTGCCTTCTCGCTCTGGAAAGCGAGGCAGACGCTGCAAAAGCCGCCAAGGAGAGGATAAAGCAGCACAAGACCGAGCGTCACCACGTGATATTGCCGACGCGCTGTACCTGCTTACGAGAGTAGACGAGGAAATAACCATTAAAAGAGTTCATTACACCTTCTGCAGGATATGAAATTTGTTTTTACAAAGAGTTTTGGTGACAGAAAAATAAGCATTCGCTCTTTTTTTCCCACCACTCGAAAATTGCTGGCGCCCACTGGTTTCGAGGCTACTCATTCGGAGCCGTAAAAGAGATCGACGAACGCCGTTTACGAAAAAGACCGCTTCTGAAAAGGAGTTCGCTCTGTGCCGTGTGTCTGCTGTCAGGAACTCCTTTTCGGAAAAAGACCGCTTACTTAAAAGACTTTTAAGTGCCCGTGTGACAGGAGTATTACTCCCTGATTTGGTGTATTCCCGTGAGCTCCTAAAGCAAGCCTACCTATTCCACGTTGCTTAATTGCTAATCTTGCTTGAACTTCTGATCTAATGCACAAGACGGCATCGCCGAACGTCAAACCAAGAACCATGAATCATTTCCATGCAGCGCCCTAGAGTTACTCTATATACTACATTTATAGGTAGCTAAAGGTAGCATATACAGTGACTCTACAGCGCCCCTTGCAGCAGCGCCCCCAGCGGCGGCGGCACGCAGAGGGACCCTCTGTGGCAAGGGAAACGTGTAGCACTCCGCACACCTCCCCCTTCTAGCCACCCTACACATGAGCAACAACAGAGTTAGTATATAGCGCTCGCAAGGCGGTACGTGCGCAACGGCTAGCGCGCTACGTACGTTACAGCTGAGGCTCCTTCCTTCAGTATTAGTTTAACGTACGCGACAACAGACACATGGACTGCAGCCTAAGCGTCAACACCTTCGTCTTGAGGTGCTACTTAGCGCCACCTAGTGATTAGGCAATAAACTACGATAGCCAACCATAGTTGACACGAGTCAAGACATGATACATGAAACTGCTGGACATACCGGGCGTTGAAAGACATCCCCGTCAGCTGCTGTATTTTCACAGCGATAAGTGTCCACTGCACGGGGTCCGCGAACGGATTTAAGCTCCTCGCGTAAGCAAGGAGCTCCAAATCAAGGGCATTCGTGAAATGCACGCGGGAGTTACTCGCAGCCATGACCGCACTGCTGCTTGTGCTGCTGTTGGTCGCGGCCATCTTGGTTTTCGTGCTCTCACCAGGGGGAGATCTCGTGAGAACCACTGCTAAGGCACCCAACGGCTGTAGCGTGCGCAACGTAAGAGCCGAGATCTAGTGAACGCATCCCTCGCGAGCGCAAACGCACGCATCTCTCTTACGTAGAGCGCCACGGCCGCCTGGATCGGGCAGCGTGCACCTGATCCAGGCGGCCGTGACAGCGTATACGCAGCCGTGCTCCCTCTCGGGCGATGCGTGCGCTAGGCCGTGGCGCGCGCTAAACGAAAACTTATGTTCCCCCGATGTGCAACATCTCGATGCGTCGAATCATGATGATGTACTACGCTATCAGCCAGTCTTCGTTCGGCTACTGTTTCATACCTGTGCACATTATTTCATACTGACATATCGAAATGAAGGAGGAGAATGGATACTGGAGATGCTGTAGAACTGCTTTAATTATTCTGCCGATAGATGGGGACCGCCAGACCAACTGACGTATTTTCGTAATTTTGTTTTTGAGAGCCCTTCAGAAGGCTCACATTTGCCTTGGCTTCTCTTCAGCGCCTCGCCACACTGAGTTACTACGGGACAACTGAACGCAGTACTTGTGTGTCGCCGAGTCATGCTTGGTTCATGAGGTGGCTGCGCCATTGTTGGCCCCGTTACGCTCGTCGACCCTCTCTTTGAGCTTCTGCAATCTCGTCAATAACGTCTGGTACTTGTTCTCGGCGCCGAACCAAGCCAGAATCCCACCCTCGTTTTTGGACTAGCTCTTCCTTGGCGGCGGCCTCGTTGCTCGCGTAGTCTTCGGCGAACTTGGCGAGCAGCTGGTCTCGCAGGACGGCCGGGAAAGGGCAGTCGTCTTCGAGGCACGATTCGATTGTTCCACAAACGGCCACCCGGAGGGTCTCGTACCGCAGACTCCTCCGGCTAGCCGGACCCCAGTAGCCGAATATGACGTGCTCGAGAGCCGCGTCGACGCAGTTGATGGCGTCGTCCAGCATCGACTGGATGGACAGGGCTACCGACGACAGGTTGTGCGCGGGCGTCCAGGGCTGCCCGATCATCGTGCCCAGCAGGCTCAGGCAGATCTGGCCATTGCGGGAGATGTGTGGGCTGAACGTGCACGCGCCCGCCGTCGGTCGTCATGAAGCGAACTTGAGGCGGCGACATTGGATAGTCGTTCGTGCACTTCATGAGAAGGTGGAAGAAGCCGCCCTGGTACGACGTGCCTGCGGCGCCCATAACGACGGCGTGCACTGTTGTCACGTTGTCCTCCTCGGGCGCCATGAACACGCCAGGCGGAGGGTCGGCGTGATGATCGGCGAGGTCGCGCGTCACCCTTTCCAGGCACTTTCGGCTGGGCGTGTTCCTGGAGTACAGCGACTCGGTCCACGATTTCTGCATCACGTCTTAGCGCAAGCCTCTAGTTGCCTGCCGGGCAAGGAGAGGACGTGGCCGCTGATGAGCCAGACAGAGCGAAAATGGCTCGGATTGTGTTCGTTCTTGTTCTTCTTCTTGTTGCCCTTCACTTGTGGCTCATGCCCACTGTGGGGGATCAGCCAATAATTGAGTGGTCTTATAATGTATTATTCTATTTCAGAGTAAAGGAACTTACAAATTGAAAACGTTACAAATTTTAGAATGAAATTTCGATGATCACTGATGTGTACTTAATATAAAGTTGTTGTATTAGTAATAGATAATAACCTAGATCAAAACCTAGCTTCAAAAAAAGAAAAAAAAGGAGAAGTTATGCGTATGTCGACACAGAATAATAATATTAGTTTGTTAGTCTTTTCGTTGCATTCAGATAATTCCGCACTGCCTCACAAACTTTCGCACTGGCAAACACAGAAATAGAGGCTCCAAAGGACAGAATCACGAGCATGGATGAACTCCTTCCAATAGCACGTAAATGATTTCCTAGCCCCGCCGCGGTGGTCTGGTGGCTAAGGTACTCGGCTGCTGACCCGCAGGTCGCGGGTTCAAATCCCGGCTGCGGTGGTTGCATTTCCGATGGAGGCGGAAATGTTGTAGGCCCGTGTGCTCAGATTTGGGTGCACGTTAAAGAACCCCAGGTGGTCGAAACTTCCGGAGCCCTCCACTACGGCGTCTCTCATAATCATATGGCGGTTTTGGGACGTTAAACCCCACAAATCGATTTCCTAACTTGGATCTACGAGCTGTAGTAAATCATCTACATGTCAAAAAGTAATGATCCATAATGTCTGGCTCGCCACAGAAAGCGCACATTGGAGGCCTGTGTTGGTAGAAATTTAGTTTGCGCAGCGCGGCCTCGTAATTGTGACTTCTAGTTTACGTGTGTCACAAGAGGATCGGCGCCAGGGATATAAGAAGTGCCGATATTCTGTCCGATTTGTAACTGATGTACCTGCGGAGCTTTTTATTATGGTACGCCTGCGAAATCGCGCAGCTGTTACATAATCTGATGGTGGAAAACACGGTGAAATTGGCCCACTTATTGCTGACTTCGCTGAATAATCACCCATTTCGTTTAGAGCAACCCTTTATGGCCCGGCACCCAAACTAATCTAACTTTTCTGAAATGGGGGGGGGGGGGCATCAATGCACGAAACTCATTTATTATGTGCGATTCAAAGCCGACCGAAAGTGCAGCGCCAATTTACAGATAATCTGTAATTATAACCGCCGATGAAATTTCTGCGTTTAACTTTCGTATGGGGTGAGTACCACTGCCAGAAACTCGGCCACAAAAACGGGTATGAAATCAGGTAGGAGCGAATAGGACCAATCCAAGTTCGGGCTGAATATACCAACAGCTGATTTTTGGCCACTCTGCAGTGATGCATCTGTAGCAATAATTACACTTGTTTTGATGTTCTGCAAGTGTTCTTGCAATAAACCACCTAGAGTGTGATGGGGGAGCAACTTTGTATTATTAGAAAAAATGTCATCAAATTGAATATCCACGTGGGGTGAATTATCGCTAGTCGGCCTTATCTCGTCCACACGTACATTCAGCGGGTCCAATAAACGTTGTATAAATTTAATTTGTGGGGTGTGAAACCGTGGCCATCTAACACCGAAAAATAATTCCGGAGAGGATATAAATACTGTCTACGATGGCTGAAGTGGTGTCTCATACATTTTTAAAAACGTCTGAACGGTCAAGATACGAAATCTGCACGAAAGAGAAGGAACTCTCGATTCTAGGTATAAAACGCAGTTAGAAACTGTTTTAGGGAGACCAAGGCATAATCGTAAGAATTCTCTTTCTAAAAGAATGAGAGGCAGAATATTGTAGACTGTAGCACCAGAGAAAAGCACGCATCTAAATTCCATAATAGGATGGACATACATTCGATATATCAATACTAGTGTAAATCTTCTCATGTCTCTTCGGTAGTTGGTTATTCTACGTAACATGCCGACGGCTAGTGCACCCTTTCCAGCTATGTATTAAATGTGTTGGCGCCAGTTTAGAGATGCTTTATAAATTACCCCAAGATACTTAATAGATCCCACCTGTGGTATGTCCTCAGAATGGTAACATAATGAGATGGGTACGGGATATTTCAAGAGAAGACAAGAAGAGCACATTTACTCAGATTTAGTAAAAAGTGATTGTCATCAAGCCAGTTCTCTAGGGTGTTAAGATAAGACAGCAGGCAGTCGTATAACGTCTGAATGGTGTCTCCCGTGGCAAAGAAGGAGATATCGTCTCCATAAACATACGTTGTTATGTCCTGGTTACGTTGAATGGTGCTCATTAGCACATTAAATAACACCGGGGACAGCATTGAGCCTTGCGATACTCCTCTCGTTTGTGTGTACATGCATAGTCGATGTAAAGCCGCCTTTGAAGAAATAGAACTTCATGTCCAAAAGGAATTTGTGAATCCACGTTACTATGTATGCCGGAAAATTGAGGGATTCCAGTCGATCTATCAGAATACCATGCTCTACAGTATCGTATGCTTTAGCGATATCCGAAGTAACTAAAGCTGCATACTTGTTGTCCCGTAGGGCTAACTGTAGACGGCTTTCTAAATCAACATGAGCATTTCATATGGAACACCCAGCCCTGAACCCGATTTGACAGGGGCTTATTAGAATTGACATTTTGTCAATAAATCTGTTGATTCGAGTATAGATAATTCTCTCAATCAATTTCACCAGATTTGATGTCAAGGCAATTGGCCTTATGTTGTCCAATGTGTACCGGCTGAGAGCGTGCGCATGGCCCTGATGATGGCCACGAGCTAAAGGACATCATCTTTTCATTTGTCCCCAGTAATAATTTGGCTCACACCCAGTGCAGGGAGGACAGTGGTAAAAAAAAATTGGTAGATTATTCCTACACGCTCTGAACAGCTAGATAAGATTCCTGCAGGTCGTAAGGGGCTAAAATTCTTGTGCATACCCGATGTGTGAGTCGCCCACACAAGGCGCGTCCCGCAGGACCTCATTAAAGTTATTTCAATCAATCAATATAGATTGAAGGAACCACCATGTAGATAGATAGATAGATAGATAGATAGACAGACAGACACACACGCACACACACACACACACACACACATATATATATATATATATATATATATATATATATATATATATATATATATATATATATATAATATATATATATATATATATATATATAAATATATATATATATATATATATATATATATATATATATATATATATATATATATATATATATATATATATATATATATATATATATATATTGCCACGAGGAATTGCTAAGGCGCAGTACAACGCAGACGTTGTTAAAAGAGGAACGCTGACGGCATCGCTACGACTCATGAAGCCCGCCGGAAGGCACGAGCCGGCCCAGCCTGTGCACGAGCTGCTACCGAGCAGCGGCAAAGAAAAGAGGAGAAGAAGAGGACGACGAGCGTTCGCTGCTTTCTCCCAGCTACTGTGTAGTTCTTTTGGCTTTGGGCACAAGTTCGCCCTTATTAAACCTTGTAAATAGGACGTCCCGGTTGTGAGGTTGTTATATCCGTTACATTTTCTGGTGGAGGTGCTGGGTACATGATTCCGAGCCCCACGCAAGAGCGAAGTCCAAGCACTGACCAGCCGCAACCAGTGGAGCTTACACCGGTGCACCAACGAGTCAGCCGCCGTATCCGAGGAGAGTTGCCAGAATTTGGGCCACTCCCTTCTGTATCAAGGGCATCGGTGACGGAGACAAGCGCCGCCACCACCATGACGAGCCAAGTTACGCCGGCACAACTCATCGTAAGCCAACCGGTCATTCCAAAGGTGTTTCATGGTGACCCATACGAGGACGCCGAAGACTGGTTAGAGCATTTCGAGAGAGTGGGAAATCTAAATCAGTGGAACGAGGAAGGCAAGCTGCGTAACGTCTACATTGCGTTGGAAGACTCTGCACGAGTGTGGTACGAAAACCACGAGGCATCTCTGACGTCGTGGCAAGAGTTTCGGCGGCAGCTACTGAGTACGTTCGCCAACAGTGATCGCCGGGAAAGGGCGGAAGCAGCTCTCCGCACACGGATTCAACGAACGAACGAAACTGTCGCGATGTACATCGAAGACATGTCCCGCCTTTTCAAGCGAGCTGATCCTGGCATGACGGAAGACAAGAAGGTGCGCCACCTCATGCACGGGGTAAAGCAAGAATTGTTCGCGGGACTCATCCGCAATCCGCCCCGTACTGTTGCTGAGTTTCGGTCGGAAGCAACAACCATCGAAACGACGCTTCAGCAGAGAGCCCGACAGTACAACCGCGACGTAGCCGGTGCATCCGCAGGAGTCTACTCAGCAGGCGTCGTGGATAATCTTGACACATTGCGCGAGCTCGTCCGGTCTGTTGTCAGGGAAGAATTAAGGAAACTGCAGTCACCTGATGTCACCCCCGAGCTGTCTCTTGCTGAAGTTGTCCGAGATGAAATTCGACAGGCCATGCGGGAGCCGCGGAGTGATGTGCCAGCGACACGACGGGCGGTAACGTACTCCGAGGTGCTCAGGCGACCTACTCCGCACTGTTCGCCGATCGAGACACCAAGTACTTATGTGCAGACAATGCGCAGCCCGCCTGAAATCGTAGAGGCAACACGCACTCCACCTCGTGCGAGAGAGATGATGCCACGGAAGAGCGATGTGTGGCGAGATGCCACACGTAGGCCCTTGTGTTTCCACTGTGGAGAGGCTGGCCACCTGTACCGATTCTGCCGATATCGTCAAGCTGGTCTTAGGGGATTCGCCATCAATGCACCGTGTCCGCGAAACGGCGAAAGACCTTCCGAGATTGAAGAATACCTATGCTCACGTCGGGAATTTGACCCGCCTCGTCGTCATCAACCACGCTCACCATCCCCTATGCGCTACCGCTCGTCTAGCCCACGTCCCTTCCCAAGCACGTCTAGGCAGCGTTCGCCTAGCCCAAATCCGGGAAACTGAAGAGGGCGACCTGTGGAGGCGAGGCCGCTGGCGACTTGGGATATGAAGATCCTCCACTGCGGTACGAGCCTGATAACGACGACTGTTTCCAGGTAAAGGAGTGCAGTACAGAGAAATTCACTTCAGACTTGCCGTTGGTGATTGACGGACTAGAGCTCAATGCTTTGATCGATACTGGTGCGGATTATTCTGTGATAAGTTACGAATTAGCGAAGCGACTCAAGAAAGTTCTGACCGAATGGGGTGGACCTCA
The DNA here is from genome assembly GCF_013339725.1 of Rhipicephalus microplus. Lineage (NCBI taxonomy): Eukaryota > Metazoa > Arthropoda > Arachnida > Ixodida > Ixodidae > Rhipicephalus > Rhipicephalus microplus. The sequence goes on from NC_051165.1 coordinate 215,517,432, forward strand.
AGTACGTACTGCAGGTGGTCACCTCATAACCCCTTCCGGCCGATGTACCGCAAGGGTCATGATACGGGGCTTCACTTACGTCGGTGACTTTGTCGTCCTACCTGTGTGCTCGAGGGAAGTGATACTGGGAATGGATTTCCTACAAGCTAATGGTGCGATTATCAATTTACAGAGGTCGAGCGTGTCCTTTTCGACGGAGCAAGCTTTAAAGGTAGCACGATCAGATGAACGATGTACCACTCCACTGCGCGTCGTCGACGATGATGTGACTGTACCGCCACGGAGCAGTATAATGGTTCTCGTGCATAATGATGCATTCAGCGACTACGAGGGTGTGGCGGAGAGCAACGTGGATGTTTTCTTGAAAAGAGGCGTCTGTGTGGCACGAGGGATTATCCAGCTGCGAAACGGGTGCACAGACATCCTCTTGACGAATTTCGGTAACGAATTCCAGCACATCGCAAAAGGGACGGCAATAGCGTTTCTTCATGAGTTCTGTGAAGTGACAGAAATATGCAGTCTTGAAACGACGTCACCGAATGTGAAACTTCCATCTGATGCCTGCGACACAATATACGTAAATCCTAATCTTTCAGAGATTCAACGTCAACAGCTATACGACCTCGTGCGGGAATTTGGCAGCTGTTTCTCCAACAGTTCAAAGGTACGGCGCACGAGCATTACAAAACACAGGATCATAACGGACGAGACAACCAGGCCGGTATGCCGGCACCCGTATCGTGTTTCCCCTAAGGAAAGGGAAGTCATCAAGAAGCAGGTACGAGAAATGCTTGAAGATGATGTTATCCAGCCTTCTAACAGCCCGTGGTCATCTCCCGTGGTGCTTGTCAAGAAGAAGGATAACACGCTACGGTTTTGTGTCGACTACAGGAAACTGAATGCTGTGACTAAACGGGATGTATATCCCCTTCCACGCATCGACGACACGTTAGATCGACTTCGGTGTGCCAAGTTCTTCTCATCACTAGATCTGAAAAGTGGATACTGGCAAATCGAGGTTGATGAACGTGATCGCGAAAAGACTGCTTTTGTTACCCCGGACGGACTTTACGAATTTAAGGCTCTCCCGTTTGGTCTCTGTTGTGCGCCGGCAACGTTCCAACGCATGATGGACACTGTGCTTTCCGGATTGAAGTGGCAGTGTTGCCTAGTGTACCTAGACGACGTGGTCATCTTCGCGGCTACATTTGAGGAGCACATCAAGCGCCTTCGGTCAGTGTTAGAGGCAATCCGTTCGGCAGATTTGACAATCAAGCCAGAGAAGTGCCGATTAGGTTTCGAAGAGCTTCGTTTTCTTGGGCATGTCGTCAGCGCCCAAGGTGTTCGCCCTGATCCTGATAAGACGACCGCCGTCGCAAGGTTTCCGGTGCCAACAGACAAAAAGTCAGTACGGAGATTTCTAGGTCTATGTGCGTACTATAGACGATTTGTGAGAAATTTTTCAAAGATCGCAGAACCCTTAACGAGACTTACGAAAGAAGATGTGCCTTTCCAGTGGCAAAACGAGCAACAAAGCGCCTTCAACGAATTGAGAAAGAGGTTAGAAAACCCCCCGATTCTTTCTCACTTTGATGAGACAGCCGACACGGAAATACACACAGATGCCAGTAACATCGGCCTTGGATGCGTTCTAATACAGTGGCAGAAAGGTGAAGAAAAAGTGATAGCTTATGCCAGTCGGACTCTAACAAAAGCAGAGACAAACTATTCGGCCACGGAAAAAGAATGCCTTGCCGTCATCTGGGCCATCAGTAAATTTCGGCCGTACCTATATGGTAGACCATTCAAGGCAGTCAGCGATCACCATGCGCTTTGCTGGCTGGCGAACATAAAGGAACCATCCGGACGACTAGCAAGGTGGAGCCTCAGACTGCAAGAATACGATATAACCGTGGTATACCGATCTGGCAAAAAACATACCGATGCCGACTGTTTGTCACGGGCTCCTACAGACACACCACCATCAGAAGAAGACGACTTTCCGTTCGTAGGAATTGTCGAGACCACTCAAATAGCCGAACTCCAACGTACAGACAAAGAATTACTCCCGCTTATCGAACACCTGCAAGGAATTGACGTACAAGTACCCCGTATATTTTCTCGAAGCCTCGCATCGTTCTGCCTCCGAGGAAACGTTCTCTACAAGAGAAACTTCAAGCCCAACCGCGAAAAGTTCCTGCTTGTCGTTCCAGCAACTATGCGACAAGAAATACTTCGAGCGTGTCACGATGAGCCCACATCTGGACATTTGGGTGTGACGCGAACGCTTGCAAGGATCAGTCTCCATTATTATTGGCCCAAGCTACTAGCTTCAGTGCAACACTACGTCAAAACATGCCGCGAGTGCCAAAGACGAAAAACACCAAGTTCTAAACCAGCGGGCCTTCTACAACCTATAGATCCACCGAAAGCGCCTTTCCGCCAAGTTGGAATGGACCTCCTTGGACCCTTCCCGACATCTTTACTCGGCAAGAAATGGATCGTTGTGGCCACTGATTATTTAACTAGATACGCCGAAACAGACTCTTTGGAACGAGGAACGGCAGCAGAAGTGGCCCAATTCTTCGTACACAAAATAGTCCTGCGACATGGCGCTCCAACGGTTGTAATCACCGATCGCGGAACGGCTTTCACGGCGCAACTTTTGAAGTGCCTGCTCAACATGACTCACACTGTTCATAGGAAAACCACTGCATATCATCCTCAATGCAATGGCCTGACCGAACGCCTTAACAGAACTCTAGCAGACATGATATCCATGTATGTGGATGTCGAGCACAAAAAGTGGGACGAAATTTTACCATACGTCACTTTCGCCTACAATACGGCTGTGCAAGAGACCACCAAAATCACCCCATTTGAACTAGTTTACGGTCGTGCTGTTACCACAACACTGGATGCTATGTTACCAATAGACCAAGATGACTACCCCCCCGATCTTGACGACTTTCTACAAAGAGCGGAAGAAGCCCGCCAGTTAGCAAGATACCGAATACGCCACCAACACCGCATCGATGCCGACCGCTACAACCGAGGAAGACTTGACACGCGATATGACGTTGGCGACAAAGTGTGGATATGGACTCCAGTACGACGACGAGGCCTCTCCGAAAAACTCATTTCCCGGTATTTTGGCCCCTACGAGATCGTACAGCGACACAATGACCTCGTCTACGAAGTCAAGCCTGCAGGCCACCTGCATCCGAGGCGACGCAATCCCACGGAGCGTGTACACATTGTACGGATGAAACCGTACTACGACCGATTCCAAACCTAGCCACCCCAATCCCTTGACGTACTGCAACCTCATTTTTACAAACTTGTACACACAAAAAAAAAAAAAAAAAAGTACTGAACAGCCTCATCGCAAGCATCGGGGCGATGCCGCTTGAGAGGGGGGATAATGCCACGAGGAATTGCTAAGGCGCAGTACAACGCAGACGTTGTTAAAAGAGGAACGCTGACGGCATCGCTACGACTCATGAAGCCCGCCGGAAGGCACGAGCCGGCCCAGCCTGTGCACGAGCTGCTACCGAGCAGCGGCAAAGAAAAGAGGAGAAGAAGAGGACGACGAGCGTTCGCTGCTTTCTCCCAGCTACTGTGTAGTTCTTTTGGCTTTGGGCACAAGTTCGCCCTTATTAAACCTTGTAAATAGGACGTCCCGGTTGTGAGGTTGTTATATCCGTTACAATATATATGGGAAAAGTGGACAAAAAGCCCCGCCGCGGTGGTCTAGTGGCTAAGGTACTCGTCTGCTGACCCGCAGGTCGCGGGTTCAAATCCCGGCTGCGGCGGCTGCATTTCCGATGGAGGCGGAAATGTTGTAGGCCCGTGTGCTCAGATTTGGGTGCACGTTAAAAAAACCCAGGTGGTCGAAATTTCCGGAGCCCTCCACTACGGCGTCTCTCATAATCATATGGTGGTTTTGGGACGTTAAACCCCACAAATCAATCAATCAAAAGTGGACAAAAAGGTAATCAAACGCGATGGTGAGTTAGGTCCGTATATACAGTCCCGTCATGTTTGGAAAATGCTACAGTCGCGAAACCAATTCAGTGGCTTGCAGGAAGACTGGGCACGGCTCCTACGACCGCATTCACACTGTTGGGTCAGGGTTTGTCCAATGGCGTAGAGAAAGGGATTGAAAGACACAGACTTAAAAAAAAGGAACACACACACAAACAGAGCAAGCATAGCCACGTATAGTATAGTATAGTATAGTATAGTATAGTATAGTATAGTATAGTATAGTATAGTATAGTATAGTAAACAGTGAGAAAAGGGGAGGTTCGAGGGTAAAAATCTAGCGATTTCAAGTGGAGCTATGTCCCACCCGCTCTGCGGGTGACCCTGCCTTGCACGACGTAGTACAAGTGCCGCTAATTTTTCTTGAATGCCACGTTCTTTTCTTATTCACACATTTGATGGTATTCTGTAAAGGGTCAGGGCTGAAGGCTCGAGCATGCGCCTGACTTAGGCCCTGACTTTCTTTGTTATCATCCCCTCCCTAAAGAGCTATAGAGAGCATGGTCTCATACCCCTGTTTGCCCTCTTTGACACTCGTATTTTCATTCTAATAATAATAATAATAATAATAATAATAATAATAATAATAATAATAATAATAATAATAATAATAATAATGCAAGTGAGAAAGAAACAGTGAAAGGTTTAGTGAAAGTAAGGGTGGTTCACCAGAAGAAAATTTCCGGTTAGCTACCCTGCACTGAGGAAAGAGAAATGGGTATGAAAAGGTGAGGAGTTCAAAGACAAGAGGAAGGGTTAAAAG
>NC_051165.1:215527241-215562241 GCF_013339725.1 Rhipicephalus microplus
CTACGCTGGTGCTTGTGACTTGTTGGCAAACCTAGCACCAAAGACACAGTGGGGCTCGAAACCCGGGCCTGCTGGGTGCCAGCCCACTATTCTATCATTGAGCTACGCTGGTACTTCCGACTTGTTGACAAACCTAGCAACAAAGACACAGTGGGGCTCGAAACCCGGGCCTGCTGGGTGCCAGGCCAGTATTCTACCACTGAGCTACGCTGGTGGTTGTGACTTGTTGGCAAACCTAGCACCAAGGACATAGTGGGGCTCGAAACCCGGGCCTGCTGGGTGCCAGCCCAATATTCTACCACTGGGCTACGCTGGTGCTTGTGACTTGTTGGCAAACCTAGCACCAAAGACACAGTGAGGCTCGAAACCCGGGCGTGTTGGGTGCCTGCCCAGTTTTCTACCACTGAGCTACGCTGGTGCTTGTGACTCGTTGGCAAACCTAGCACCAAATACACAGTGGGGCTCGAAACCCGGGGCTGCTGGGTGCCAGCCCAGTATTCTACCACTGAGCTACGCTGGTGCTTGTGACTTGTTGGCAAACCTAGCACCAAAGACACAATGGGGCTCGAAATCCGGGCGTGTTGGGTGCCTGCCCAGTTTTCTACCACTGAGCTACGCTGGTGCTTGTGACTCGTTGGCAAACCTAGCACCAAATACACAGAAATCCGGGCGTGTTGGGTGCCTGCCCAGTTTTCTACCACTGAGCTACGCTGGTGCTTGTGACTCGTTGGCAAACCTAGCACCAAATACACAGTGGGGCTCGAAACCCGGGGCTACTGGGTGCCAGCCCAGTATTCTACCACTGAGCTACGCTGGTGCTTGTGACTTGTTGGAAACCTAGCACCAAAGACACAATGGGGCTCGAAATCCGGGCGTGTTGGGTGCCTGCCCAGTTTTCTACCACTGAGCTACGCTGGTGCTTGTGACTCGTTGGCAAACCTAGCACCAAATACACAGTGGGGCTCGAAACCCGGGGCTGCTGGGTGCCAGCCCAGTATTCTACCACTGAGCTACGCTGGTACTTGTGACTTGTTGGCAAACCTAGCACCAAGGACACAGTGGGGTCGAAGCCCGGGCCTGCTGGGTGCCAGCCCACTATTCTACAATTGAGCTACGCTGGTGCTTGTGACTTGTTGGCAAACCTAGCACCAAAGACACAGTGGGGCTCGAAACCCGGGCCTGCTGGGTGCCAGCCCCGTATTCTACCACTGAGCTACGCTGGTGCTTGTGACTTGTTGGCAAACCTAGCACCAAAGACACAGTGGGGCTCGAAACCCGGGCCTGCTGGGTGCCAGCCCAGTATTCTACCACTGAGCTACGCTGGTGCTTGTGACTTGTTGGCAAACCTAGCACCAAAGACACAGTGGGGCTCGAAACCCGGGCCTGCTGGGTGCCAGCCCAGTATTCTACCACTGAGCTACACTGGTGCTTTTGACTTGTTGGCAAACCTAGCACCAAAGACACAGTGGGGCTCGAAACCCGGGCCCGCTGGGTACCAGCCCAGTTTTCTACCACTGAGCTATACTGGTGCTTTTGACTTGTTGGCAAACCTAGTGCCAAAGACACAGTGGGGCTCTAAACCCGGGCCTGCTGGATGCTAGCCCACTATTCTACCAATGAGCTACACTGGTGCTTTTGACTTGTTGGCAAACCTAGCACCAAAGACACAGTGGGGCTCGAAACCCGGGCCTGCTGGGTGCCAGCCCAGTATTCTACCACTGAGCTACACTGGTGCTTTTGACTTGTTGGCAAACCTAGCACCAAAGACACAGTGGGGCTTGAAACCCGTTTTAAACCGTTTTAAAACAGTGAAAGAACAACCGCAGTCGTCGCACAATGCGAATAGCGTAACGAGGGGGCCATCCAATGCTCCAACCAATTACGAAAGCGTGTTCTTGTTCCCATATTAACTCTGGCGCATACCCACTCCAACCATATTTTCTCATCGTCGTGAGCCACGGCATGAACAATTGGCACGAAATCCCTTGCAAGTGTTTAGCGGATACCGTGCCTCTCAGAAAAATGACGAAAAATCACATAGTGAATGCTGGCCTACTACCCAAATGTTCATCATTAATGCCCTTGTGGGTATTGTTGTGGATCCCGGTGCTGTTCACCTGTAGTCGCTTCGAATCCCAGCGCTGATCACCAGTAGTTGCCGACCGGGGTCTACCCGGTCTTTTGTGGTAGCGTGGTGTAGCTTCGGCTTGAGGAAACGAACGCTAGCTAGATGGGGATACGAAAAACAAACAGGTTTATAGCAATATTTACAATTATTTACAGCATGAGGTTAAGAGTTCACAAACCACGAACGTGGTGGTACATTGTCCAGAGCGACGTCCAGCACCCTGCGGCGTCGTTATAAGCCCTGTCGGGCTCCTCCTTCTTGAGTAGAACACCAATCACACACACAACAGGCGAGGGGTACGAGCATGCACAGCGCACGTGAACATCCAATATTGAGTCGTGATCACTGCACTGCAAGGCGGCGCCAGAGGGGCTCTTTCTCGTTGTGTGTGTCGCTGGTCGAGGGGTCCCAAGCTCCGGACAGCAGACATCAAACGGTCCGCCAATCATTCCGCTCAATTAGCAGGGCAATTTGTGGCGGCGGCCGCGGTTTCTTCCAAGGAAGACGCTGTCTTTGTTGTCCTCTCTGGAACGGCTTACGGCGTCGTGGCAACACGACGTCTCATCCTCCGGCTAGCAGGGACAATACCTGGCGGGCATAGACAGGCGGCCAGTCGGCTACTTGTTGAGGGTTAAAAGAGCGCCGCTCCCCCGTCATCTCTGGACGCTGGTTCCGAGAAAACTGGGTTCCAGGCGTGGGAACGCTGCTCGACTACGCTTACCAGCGACAGCATGGCGCCTACTGACGACGGTCATAACAGTATCAAGCAAGTGGGCTTGCCGTAGTTACTCAATGAGTGTTTGAAAAGGCTCTGAAAGGCAGCTTTCGCTGTGACTGTGCTGCGGCTTCCACGCAGGCCTGGCGTTCTTTTTTTTTTTTTTTTGCCATGCATTTCCTTGTTTTCTTTCTCTATATATCTTTTTTTCGCTCTCTTCTTACTCATTCTCTGGGCTACTATAGAGTTGTCGCATCCCCCGTTGGACAAATCGGTGGACTTGTTGGCAAACCTAGCACCAAAGACACAGTGAGGCTCGAAACCCGGGCCTGCTGGGTGCCAGCGCAGTATTCTACCACTGAGCTACGCTGGTACTTGTGACTTGTTGGCAAACCTAGCACCAAAGACACAGTGGGGCTCGAAACCCGGGCCTGCTGGGTGCCAGCCCAGTATTCAACCACTGAGCTACGCTGGTGCTTGTGACTTGTTGGCAAACCTAGCACCAAAGACACAGTGGGGCTCGAAACCCGGGCCCGCTGGGTACCAGCCCAGTTTTCTACCACTGAGCTACGCTGGTGCTTGTGACTTGTTGGCAAACCTAGCACCAAAGACACAGTGGGGCTCGAAACCAGGGCCTGCTGGGTGCCAGCCCAGTATTCTACCACTGAGCTACGCTGGTGCTTGTGACTTGTTGGCAAACCTAGCACCAAAGACACAGTGGGGCTTGAAACCCGGGCCTGCTGGGTGACAGCCCAGTATTCTACCACTGAGCTACGCTGGTACTTGCGACTTGTTGACAAACCTAGCACCAAAGACACAGTGGGGCTCGAAACCCAGGCCCGTCGGCCGTCAACCGAGTATTCTACCACTGACCTACGCTGGTGCTTGTGACTTGTTGGCAAACGTAGCACCAAAGACACAGTGGGGCTCGAAATCCGGGCCTGCTGGGTGCCAGCCCAGTATTCTACCACTGAGCTACGCTGGTGCTTTTGACTTGTTGGCAAACCTAGCACCAAAGACACAGTGGAGCTCGAAACCCAGGCCCGTTGGCCGTCAGCCGAGTATTCTACCACTGACGTACGCTGGTGCTTGTGACTTGTTGGCAAACTTTCCTTAGGCAGGCTTGATATCGGGAAAGCGATCGCGTTAATACGGCTTATAAACCGTTTTAAAACAGCGAAAGAACAACCGCAGTCGTCGCACAATGCGAATAGCGTAACGAGTGGGCCGTCCAATGCTCCAACCAATTACGAAAGCTTGTTCTTCTTTCCCTATTAACTGTGGCGCATACCCACTCCAACCATAATTTCTCATCGTCGTGAACCACGGCATCAACAATTGGCACGAAATCCCTTGCAAGTGTTTAGCGGATACCGTGTCTCTCAGAAAAATGACGAAAATCGCATAGTGAATGCCGGCCTACTACCCAAAAGTTCATCATTAATGCCCTTGTGGGTATCAAGCAAGTGGGCTTGCAGTAGTTACTCAATGAGTGTTTTGAAAAGGCTCTGAAAGGCAGCTTTCGCTGTGACTGTGCTGCGGCTTCCACGCAGGCCTGGCGTTCTTTTTTTTTTTTCGCCATGCATTTCCTTTTTTTCTTTCTCTATATATCTTTTTTTCGCTCTCTTCTTACTCATTCTCTGGGCTACTATAGAGTTGTCGCATCCCCCGTTGGACAAATCAGTGGACGTGTTTTGAGAAGCAGAAGATGAAGAGGATGAAGCTAGCGTGTGCTAGTTCATGATGATGATAATTCTTTTTTCTGTGACAGACGACAAACCTCGATCAAAGCAGTTCTGCTTCGAAAAATCCAACTGTCCCTTCCGTATACTCGGTCAGTCTTGGTAGAGTTACTGTATATTCTACTTTTAGGTGCTAAAGCTAGCATATACATTACATGCATATACAAATGTTGCATATATGCTACCTTTTGGTACTAAAGGTAGCATATACAATAACTCTGGGTCTTGGCCCCGCGCATTTCCCTCTGGCGGCCGGGAGCTTTGTAGTTTGCGCTTTAATGCAGCGTATAGTCCCGCGACAGGCGAGCGGTGCAGTTTAGTGCCCGATGCGGTCAGCCACCCACAGTGTTTGGCATGATGCGCTGCGTGAGTGGACGAACCTGTTCAACTCCGTTGAACGCTTAATGACGGAACGCACCGTTCCGTCGCAGACGTAACGGGTTTCCATTACAATTCCACCAATTCTGAATGGAACGGTGCCGTTCCTCCCAAAAGGAACTATAGTTCCCGGAACGTCGTTCCTTCGAATGCCGTTCCGTATACACTACTGGTGCATATTACCTTCGACAACATTGCCCGCGCATAATTGCTCGATGTTTAAAGCACATCCTAATTGATTAATATGTGGGGTTTAACGTCACAAAACCACCATATGATTATGAGAGACGCCGTAGTGGAGGACTCCGAAAATTTTGACCACCTGGGGTTCTTTAACGTGCACCGAAATCTGAGCACACGGGCCTACAACATTTTCCGCCTCCATCGGAAATGCAGCCGCCGCAGCCGAGATTCGATCCCACGACCCGCGGGTGAGCAGCCGAGTACCTTAGCCACTAGACCACCGCGGCGGGGCTTAAAGCACATCCTATACCCACTACACGGTATTCTACCACTGAGCTACGCTGGTACTTGCGACTTGTTGACAAACCTAGCACCAAAGACACAGTGGGGCTCGAAACCCAGGCCCGTCGGCCGTCAACCGAGTATTCTACCACTGACCTACGCTGGTGCTTGTGACTTGTTGGCAAACGTAGCACCAAAGACACAGTGGGGCTCGAAATCCGGGCCTGCTGGGTGCCAGCCCAGTATTCTACCACTGAGCTACGCTGGTGCTTTTGACTTGTTGGCAAACCTAGCACCAAAGACACAGTGGAGCTCGAACCCAGGCCCGTTGGCCGTCAGCCGAGTATTCTACCACTGACGTACGCTGGTGCTGTGACTTGTTGGCAAACTTTCCTTAGGCAGGCTTGATATCGGGGAAAGCGATCGCGTTAATACGGCTTATAAACCGTTTTAAAACAGCGAAAGAACAACCGCAGTCGTCGCCCAATGCGAATAGCGTAACGAGTGGGCCGTCCAATGCTCCAACCAATTACGAAAGCTTGTTCTTCTTTCCCTATTAACTGTGGCGCATACCCACTCCAACCATAATTTCTCATCGTCGTGAACCACGGCATCAACAATTGGCACGAAATCCCTTGCAAGTGTTTAGCGGATACCGTGTCTCTCAGAAAAATGACGAAAATCGCATAGTGATGCCGGCCTACTACCCAAAAGTTCATCATTAATGCCCTTGTGGGTATCAAGCAAGTGGGCTTGCAGTAGTTACTCAATGAGTGTTTGAAAAGGCTCTGAAAGGCAGCTTTCGCTGTGACTGTGCTGCGGCTTCCACGCAGGCCTGGCGTTCTTTTTTTTTTTCGCCATGCATTTCCTTTTTTTCTTTCTCTATATATCTTTTTTTCGCTCTCTTCTTACTCATTCTCTGGGCTACTATAGAGTTGTCGCATCCCCCGTTGGACAAATCAGTGGACGTGTTTTGAGGAAGCAGAAGATGAAGAGGATGAAGCTAGCGTGTGCTAGTTCATGATGATGATAATTCTTTTTTCTGTGACAGACGACAAACCTCGATCAAAGCAGTTCTGCTTCGAAAAATCCAACTGTCCCTTCCGTATACTCGGTCAGTCTTGGTAGAGTTACTGTATATTCTACTTTTAGGTGCTAAAGCTAGCATATACATTACATGCATATACAAATGTAGCATATATGCTACCTTTTGGTACTAAAGGTAGCATATACAATAACTCTGGGTCTTGGCCTCGTGCATTTCCCTCTGGCGGCCGGGAGCTTTGTAGTTTTCGCTTCAATGCAGCGTAGTCCCGCGACAGGCGAGCGGTTCAGTTTAGTACTCGAAGCGGTGAGCCATCCACAGTGTTTGGCATGATGCGCTGCGTGCGTGGACGAACCTGTTCGATTCCGTTGAATGCTTAATAAGGGAACGCGCCGCTCCCCCCTCCGTTACAGACGTAACGGGTTACCATTACAATTCCACCGATCCCGAATGGAACGTTCCTCCCAAAAGGAACTATAGTTCCGGAACGTCGTTCCTTCGAATGCCGTTCCGTATACACTACTGGTGCATATTACCTTCGACAACATTGCCCGCGCATAATTGCTCGATGTTTAAAGCACATCCTAATTGATTAATATGTTGGGGTTAACGTCACAAACCACCATATGATATGAGAGACGCCGTAGTGGAGGACTCCGAAAATTTTGACCACCTGGGGTTCTTTAACGTGCACCGAAATCTGAGCACCACGGGCCTACAACATTTTCCGCCTCCATCGGAAATGCAGCCGCCGCAGCCGAGATTCGATCACACGACCCGCGGGTGAGCAGCCGAGTACCTTAGCCACTAGACCACCGCGGCGGGGCTTAAAGCACATCCTATACCCACTACACGGAATGCAACCATCTACGAAAGCTTCACTGAAACAAGCCACTTTCAACTTTATCGATCGCTTTTGTAGTTATTCACAATGTAAACTTCTCGAGTAAAATAATGCAATGAAAAGTATGCTCTAAGTGGTTGAAGTATACGCACTATAGGGACAGGATGTCGCTATCGCGTTCCTTTTCAAGTGCGAAGCTCAAGGATCCTCCTTTGTTTTCTAATTTTGTGATGTCGTATGTCGGTGGACGGCGGTGTGCATAACGTCGACCGGAAATAGGGAGCTTCCTTTGTTCAAAAACAACTAGCCGCTAGAAGGGATCGACCTCGCAACATTCGCGTCACGCTTGCTATACTTCACGACTTTACGGATTGAGCTAATATATGCAGTCATTGCCCTTCTCTCTCCCTCATTCTTATATATATATATATATATATATCTAATATATATTATATATATATATATATATATATATATATATATATATATATATAATATATATATATATCTATATTATATATATATATATATTGTTACGTGAGTAACGAGACAAAGTATTGCGAATATATTCGAAAAATATATTTGCAAGAGCGGTTGCAGCACTGGCCCAGTCTGGCTCCGAGCTCGAGCAGCCAGCGAGCCTCATCTTCCTCGTCGGGCGCACACGCGCATTCGCACTATGGTTTGTGGCAGCCTACAGGTAGCATAACCCCCGTCGGCAAAGGCGCCGTCTCGGCGCATCTAGATGTCAAGATCATTGGGCGAGTGGTACTGCTTCAGGCGTGCGACGTGTACGATGTCGGTGGCCCTAGGGGTGGATGAAGACGGCGAGGGCAGCAGGAGTGATTTCATAAGTGACGGGAGTCACCTCACGAAGCACTCTGTAGGGCCCTGTGTACCGAGAGAGCAGCTTGTCAGACAGGCCAACGTGCCTGGTCGGAGACCACAGCAGAACCAACGAACCGGGCGAAAAGTGCCCATCGCGGTGTCGTTGGTCGTACCGACGCCGTTGGTTTGCTTGGGAGGTCAGAAGGCGAGCACGAGCGGTTTCGCGTGCGTGGGCGCCCGGCTGATGGCGTCCAGAGCATATTGTGAAGTTGGAGCTGCTGGTAACGGAATCGTCGTATCGAGGGGTAATGTGGGTTCGCGGCCGAACAGCAAGAAAAAGGGAGTAACCAGCCGTGTCGTGGCGCGAGAATTGTATGCAAATGTCACGTATGGTAAAGCGATGTCCCAGTCAGAGTGATCTGAGGAAACTACTTTGCAAGCATGTCAGTTAGGTTCGGTTCAGGCGTTCTGTGAGGCCATTGTTTGCGGATGGTACGACGTAGTGAGCTTGTGGCGGGTTGCACAAGAGCGTAGGATGTCGCTATGACTTTCGATAGAATGTTGCGGCCTCGGTCCGTGAGCAGCTGGCGTGGAGCACCATGTTGATAATTTTAAGGACCCGTCTTTCTTCGTTAAGCACAACAGTAAAGAGAAATGGAGGATGGGAGAGCCAATGAAAGTATAGATGATGTTGTTTTGGAGTAATTACGGTACAACTTAATCTTAATACAACAACATCAACAACAATAGTACATCATCTTAATACATAAGAAAGGAGATGACAAGGACTTGAAGGATTACAGGCCGATCAGCTTGCTCTCTCTAGTACACAAGTTATTTACAAAGGTAATTGCTAACAGAGTAAAGAAAACATCGGAATTCAATCAACCGAAGGAACAAGCAGGATTTAGAGCAGGCTACTCAACAATTGACTACATTCATACTATTAATCAGGTAATAGAGAAATGCTCAGAGTATAGCCAACCACTATACATAGCCTTAATAGATTACGAGAAGGCGTTTGATTCAGAAAAGAAATATCAGCCGTCATGCAGACACTGCGGAATCAGGGCGTCGATGAAGTATATATAAACATCCTGGAAGAAATCTACAGGAGATCAACTGCTACCATAGTGCTTCATAAAGAAAGCAACAGAATACCAATCAAGAAGGGTGTAAGGCAGGGGGACACAATCTCCCCAATGCTATTTACCGCGTGCTTACAGGAGGTTTTCACAAGCCTAGAATGGGAACAGTTAGGGATAAGAGTTAATGGAGAGTACCTTAGTAACCTGCGCTTTACCGATGACATTGCATGCTGAGTAACTCAGGGGACGAAGTGCAACTCATGATTACGGAGTTAGACAAGGAGCGCAGAAAGGTGGGTCTTAAAATTAATCTGCAGAAAACGAAAGTAATGTACAACAACCTCGGAAAAGAGCAGCACTTCGAGATAGGTAATAGTGCACTTAAAGTTGTAAAAGACTATGTCTACTTACGGCAGGTAATAACCGCGGAGCCGAACCACGAGATTGAAGTAACTAGAAGAATAAGAATGGGGTGGAGCACATTTGGCAAGCACTCTCAAAATTATGACAGATAGATTACCACTATCCCTCAAGAGGAAGGTATATAACAGCTGTATCTTGCCGGTACTTAGCTACGGAGCAGAAACCTGGAGACTTACAAAGAGGGTTCAGCTTAAGTTGAGGACGACGCAGCGAGCAATGGAAAGAAAAATGGTAGGTGTAAACTCAATAGACAAGAAGAGAGCAGAGTGGATTAGGGAACAAACGGGGGTTAAGGATATCATAGTTGAAATCAAGAAGAGGAAATGGACATGGGCCGGGCATGTAGCGCGTAGACAGGATACCGCTGGTCATTAAGGGTAACTAACTGGATTCCCAGAGAAGGCAAGCGGGTTAGGGGGAGACAGAAGGTTAGGTGGGCAGATGAGATTAAGAAGTTTGCGGGTATAAATTGGCAGCAGCAAGCACAGGACCGGGTTAACTGGCGGAACATGGGAGAGGCCTTTTTGCTGCAGTGGACGTAGTCAGGATGATGATGATGATGATGACGACGACGACGACGACGGTACAACTGTGAGGAAGGTAAAGTGGACGAAAATATATTGAAGAAAAATGGCCAATTGGGTCAGTTGGATTACGTTCATGTTTGCAAGCTTGGTTGAAGCGCACCGAAAAGACGAGGCTGATCGAACAGTGCTCACCCGTATAAGCGCCTCCTTCTGTCCGAGTTCTTTCGGTGTAAACGCACTCCTGTAAGCCCCTTTTGTCTGTGTCTTTTCGGTGCGCTGCAACCAAATTTTCAAACATGAAGATATAACTTGCCGCTGGCGGGAACCGAACCTGCAACCTTCAAGTAACGCGTCCGGTGCTCCATCAACTATACAGCGGTGACCATCCACGCGTCCACATGATGGGGTGTATATGTGCATTCAAACATGGGAGTGTTAGTCAGCGCCGCTATAGCATATAGCCATGACGGTGAGTGCATGCATGAGACGGCACGAGACGACGCGAGATGAGAGCCCGGCCCCTTAAGGGCTCCACGCTTAAAAGCACAAATGAAGCAGAATGAATGGATCGCTTGTTCATCGTGAGCGAACGATCTAAGAGTAAAGTATTTACTCGTAATCAGCTGTGGAGTTTGCTGGCTCAAATTAATTAACCCTGTCACCAATCTGCCTGGGTAAACTATAAGATTTCTCACGTAAGCTCGAGGTCTTTCATTGCAATTTTTAAGGCCGGTTCCATCTTTGCTTTGACTTCATATATACGCGTGACTTTCGCGTATAGCGTGAGTGTGCAAAAAGAAGTTTAAAAAAAGATGTGATTTCATGGGAACAGCTACAATTCAACGTGTTTTACGCCAATTTTTCGTGTACCAACAATGGGTTGGTTACATATTATGATGGGACTTCGCCATGAGGCAAGGGCGGATTGATGATTGGGTGCTCGGCATTGCTAACAGTTCGACCGTATATTCAGTTTCGCATGCATACTCCTGAAATAAACCAGTTCCCTACATTCACATTACACCATGTGCCGCCCTTATACTGCGATTTTTTTTTTTTTTTGGCTCGTTGGTCACCGGATTTCGTTGGCTATTCTCTCCCTCCGCTCCCTTTCCTTCTCATTCATGCCAGAACCCGCGCGCCAGCCACCGCTCTGCCTGGATTCACCGCCGTTCGCGGCTTCCCCTGATTTGTTCTTTCTTGTTGGAGCAGCCGTCGTCGCTGAACCAACAAAATGACACTTGTGTGTACGCAACTGCGGCAACAAGGAAGATGTTGCGGCACCGTGCCGTTTTGTTTCTGAGCGCTGTATATATATACCTTCGCTCTTTGTCGGTACGCCTGCCGTCGGCACATGTGTAGTCGTCGTCATGTCTATAAATGGTGCCACGTCGTCTGCAAGGCGCCTGCTCGTCTGTTATATAACTCTCCCGGCCCGGGCTTTCGTCGCTGTCCTACCCGTTCGAGCGCAGCCTATATATCGTATACAGATTATGCTCGGCAGGTAGTGTTTGTTCATTTATAAATGCTTGGGGTCCTATTTCAGGCACTCTCCCACGCACGTGAAGTGCGACAACACATGCGTTGGGCAGTATATTGTTATGGAGCTGAGTCCACCTCGTGCCAAGGTTACGGTAGCGACAGACACCACACCGCGGCAACATGGCGATGCGAAGCCATACTCTCCTAATCCAACGTCACCCTGGTAAAGACCATCTTTGGCAAAATCAATGAGTGAATGAGCGTGTGGTTCTTAAAGGGAAAAGAAGAGAAAAGTGAGCCCCGTAACTGTCTGCATCCGGTGCGACACCTCAACAGTGGCTCACAAGGGATGGGGGTAAGGAGGGATTAAAAGGATAGGATTAAAAGGTATATATAGAGAGAGGAAGGAGAGAGCGAGGCGGAGGGACTGCGAGCGACGGAAGTAAAGAGAAAATAGGAAAGATGGACACGGTCACAGGAGTCCGAGGACGGGGCACCACTCGGCGAGAGCTCTCGTCGGCGTCAGTAGATGGCGTAGGGCGAGTCCAGTCGGCCAGAGCTGCCCTGTCGTCGAAGGTCGGCGTCAGGAGATGGCGTAGGGCGAGCCCAGTCGGCCAGAGTGGCACTGTCGTCGGAGATCACGAGGGCACAACCGGTGGGCACGAAATCCAGCGAGTGAGTCGCCAGAATGAATGAGCTGTTGCTGCTGAGGGGCTTCGTTGCAAGAGTCAGAAGGAAGCTTGTGTTTTTAAAAAGGCCCTGTGCAGTGGCCTATCCAGGGAGGTGACTCAGGCACGTGACGCTCGTTATTCATGTGGATAGCGAGTAAAAAAATAAAAAAGTCTTTTTTTATTTGCTCTTATTTGTCTACGATCAGCCGTGCTCTGGTTCAGTGACACAGCATGCGGCGGACAACTGTGTGATATTTTCGCGCCTCTCCAATGCAGTGATCCGAAAGGCAAGTCTGTGCGAGCAGACACATGCGCACACACCGCATACATGCATGGGTATACAAGAGAGATAGAGAGAAATAGAGAGAAACAAATAAAGGCGCTTGCTGCGTGCTGTGTTGTTGGGGACAGCATGGCATGATACGCACTTCTGTAACGAGCGTTCTTACACTCAGAGAAAGCTATAGCTAGCGATTCACTTGTTTTTCGAGCTAAATTAAACATCTCGTGCTGCTAATAACATGCGTCTTTGCGATGGAAAAACACTTGCCATGTAACTCGCGTTTGAAGCAGCACAGGTTTACGAACAGTGATGACGATGGCATCAATCGCACGGGATATAAGTCTTGATCTCCTCTGAATCATATAAAGTACCTGTAAATATGCTTCTGTGTTAGCTGTCCCACTTTGGCAGAATGGTGTCCGTAAAGACACCTGAAGGTTATTTTCATAGTGTGCCGTGGTCGGTAAAAAATTCTGGAAATTTTAATTTGGCCGGACTGCGTCCGCACGTGTGAACGTCTCTGAATGTGCTTACTTCTGCGTACCTGGCTGGCGTTTTGAACTGTCTATCAATGAAATTTATTTATTTATTTATTTATTTATTTATTTATTATTTATTTATTTATTTATTTATTTATTTATTTATTTATTTATTTATTTATTTATTTATTTATTTATTAGGAAGGACGGCTATGCTGGATTGATGTGGGGGTAGATGTTGCTCGAGGCTAACTGATGTACCGTACTATTTCATTGTACTTGCAACAAAGTGCTGCAAAAGCTGTATAGTATAAATGCTTCTGTCGTAGCAGTCGCACTTTGGGAGCAGGATGTCAGTAAGTAAGGACACCTGAGTAGGCCATTTTGTGGCATTCAGTGACAAATTCGAGGAATTTCGCAGTGGCCGACCGCGTGGGCGTGTGTGCACGTCTCGGTGCTCACCTTTCTGTGTATACGTCTGCGTTTGTGTCTGGTGTTTTGATAGGTGGATAGGTAGATTCATAATGATGCATTAAGAGGGATGATGATGGTGGATGGATGGATGGGTGGGTGTTCTCCGAAGACTTGGGGCTGATTTCGCATGGGCTCTGTGATTAATGAAGCGAATCCTAAATGGTGTTTCTGTTTGTCCGATGTACTGCATACCACACACGTTGCATTCAAGTAGGTATACCACATTAGAGGAATCGCATGTTAGGTTTCCTCGTATGTTAATCGAAAACTTGGATTGCGTGCTGGTTGCTTTGTCTGTTTCTCGCATCGCCTTACATACAAGACATCGTGGCTTTAAACAAGGGCGGCATGAATTATTGGGGGGTGATGTGTTAATTTGGGAGTGGACAAGGGTGTCTTTGAGGTTACGTGGTCGTCGGTAAACGACGCCTGGGGCGGATGGGAATGCGCGTTTCAGACGTTCACTTTGTTCCAGAATGTTGTAATGTCGTTTAAGGATTTTGTTTACATTGGGGAAGTTTGTGCTGTAAGTCAAGCAGAGGTTTGTTCGTTGTGGGTCTTCTAGTGGTGGTCGCTTCATAAGTAAGTCTTCACGCTTTAGTTTTCACGCTTTAGTTTATCATTACCATAAAGGATGGCTATCTATTTGTGGATGGGTCGGTGTTTCTCCCGGCGAACTGGTGTGCCGTATGATTACATTGGCGTCGCAAAAAGGTGTCGCAGAAAATCTGGAGCGATAGGGCTTGTCTGCGGATGTCCAGACACTGCCAGAGAGTGTACGCTGCTGCACACGACTAGTTATGCAGGCATGTGTGCTTATTTGTGAGTCGCTGTCCTTCACAGTGGCGCTTCCCACGCGTTCGATGTGCGTCACAAACTGCGCACAGCTGTTCACAAAGAGCTCAAGCACGAATGTCGCGTGAAAAGAAAGAAAACAAGGTTCAAAAAGGTTTTTTTTTAATGTGTTTGGGAGGGGGGGGGGGGAGGCTGGAATAGTGCTTCCAGTCAACAAACCGAATCAAATTGAAAATGAAACAACGATTTCATGCGGCGGCAGTGTAGCGGCGGGCACCCTACAGCTGGTAAGACGTCACGGTAAAGTACGTGCATCGCACTGTGCCTAAAACAGCGTGGCATCACGAAAACTTTGCTGGCAATGTCCGGTCGAGCAGCCTTGAGTTTACAACAAGCGGCTGAAGCAGGAAATAATTCTGATCTCCCGCCCACTTCCGCTTGTTATGCGTTTCATTGCTGTGATACTCCGTCTAGTTTCTTGTGACTTTTATTTATGGTCTCAGTATAGCCACTATAGAAAGTTTCCTGCATTGCGATACACAGCTGTCGACTATCACTTTGATACGAACATTCTCCGGCGTCCACACATCGAGAACGCAATGTCAAGTTCTTGCTGGGAATACGTGTGTATGTAGAATACGTGTGCTGGGAACACGTGTATACGTGTATATTATGCATACAATAGAATCACACTCGTGTAAACTTCGGTAAACTCGACCAGAAGGCAGTGTGAGCTTGAAGTAAATCATCCGGCTATCGACGTCTGTCTCTCTCTTTCTTCCTACGTGTGTATGTGTCTCTCTCTCTATCTATCCCTCCGCGTGTGTGCGTGCTTGTGTGTGTGTGTGTGTGTGTGTGTGTGTGTGTGTGTGTGTGTGTGTGTGTGTGTGTGTGTGTGTGTGTGTGTGTGTGTGTGTGTGTGTGTGTGTGTGTGTGTGTGTGTGTGTGTGTGTGTGTGTTATTTAAGCGTATAGGGTGAACAAAAATGATCGCACGTATGTAGTGGGTGCGAGCTCTGGCAAGTAAAGACTGTGGTTATAAGAGGGAAAAGAAGAAAAAAAGTGAGCCCCGTAACATGGTTGCAGTGCTTCGTACGCTGCAGAGAAGGTTTACCAAAATGTACCATATACATTAACGGCAGTATGTATGCATGGTAGCTCTTCGTTTGCCTGTCCAAATGGGAAGCGTCCAAATCGGACATCAAGTGCCAACGTCGGGCGGAAGAGTTCGCAATTGTGCGTAGCTAATAATTATTCGGTGATTGGACGGAACAGTCTCTAATTTGTGCCTCGTGGGAACAACGCCCTCGCTTTCACTCTTGTACGCTCAAACACCGCGCTTAGCTCTTGGCTTATATTACCGACAGCAAGCTTAAGTAGCTGCTATTACATCGACTAACGCTAAGAGAAAGATAACAGCCATGAGAGTGTGTAGGATCCCAGAGCTTGCCCAATTTAAAATGCAATCAGCCGAATCTTCTGCTTCAGGTGGCATTTTGCCTAGTGAATAGGGCACACTTTTTCTCGGCTTCGAAGCAGCTACGGCCGTCTTATTATAGAGTGCTGCGTTTATTATTTCAACGATATAAATATTGCAGTGGACAGCTCTGCTTCTCGAATGTAATTTTAGACTAAACGCACGTTAAAGACTAAGTTTGAGCGCGAAATCGGGGCGCAATTAAACCAGTGGCCCAAGGAAGGGAATTTTCACTGTTCGCAATAATTGTGCGTGTGTGGCTGGAAAGGAAAAAAAAGAGAAGAGGGTTTTTAAAGGCAAATTGACGTGTCATATCCGTCCCGCATGCGTTTCGCTCATTTCAGTTTTCATTCAGACACCCTTTCGATGCCTTGTATAGGCGACCGAGCCTAAACATTCCCGTGGTGTCCGAAATTAGTTCATTTGCTGGCACGGCGTCGGGCTGTGGTCAGCGTTCGTGTTGTCTTGGCTTTTCTCCGGTGTCCTTGTTATCGCGCCCACTGTCTTTTTTTTTTCCCCTTGTTGAGCCTCCTGCACTTTTCTGCGCCTATCACCTCGCACAAGTGGGAAAGGAGCTTTGCGTCGTCGTGTCTAGCTTTCCGGGTACATATATATAGCGACGCACGTCGTGTCGCTGTAAATGGCCACATAATGCGGAGCATGCTAATGAATCAGACGACATAAACGCGAGGACGCTTTCGAATTGCGCCTTGAGCTTGGTATAAGCCATATACTTACGCAAACCACGATGGCGCCGTTCCCTGCAGAGATGGAACTTCCGCGAGGGCCTTTCCCATGCGATCGTGCAGGGAAGTATTTTCCGGTGGGATTTAATAAAATCCAGAGACTCGAGGGGCCTCAGGGATTCACGTCGTATGCACCTCTATTGAACGGAAACGCCGTCTGGACGCAGGCTCTGGCGATCATCGTGCGCTTGCTAAGCAGCAACGTTTGTTCGAGTTATAGCGCGAGAACAAAACGACGACACAGAGACAAGAAGGACACGAAAGACACGGCGCTCTGTGTCGTCGTTTTGTTCTCGCGCTATAACTATCGTCATGCCATACTGACTCAGCCCAAGCTGCCACACTTCTAAGTTTGTTCGAGGTCAGGGTAGTGCGTAGCCAGTGTAGGTGTCCGGGCCCGTGCCCCCCTCCCCCCTCGATGTTTCTTTAGCCATGCATACATAGTGAAAAATGATCATTTGCCTGCCCGTCCCCCACTTTAGATCAAGGAGGTGCCTCCAACCCTGGAAGAAAATTTCTGCATACAGCCCTGGGTTAGGGACGTAGCCAAGAATCTTTTTTTTTTTTGGGGGGGGGGGGGGACTGGGTTTATTAAACAACAATTTATGTGCGCGAGTTTCTATACGTGTGTGTATACGCGCGCGAATTTGAGAAATTACGGGGAAGCAGGGAAGGACGTCCTATGGATGGATGGATGGATATGGCTGTACCCTTTAGATCGCGGGCGGTGGCTAGCGCCACCAAGCCGTAATATTTAATGAACCAAAAACTAGATATCGAGGGGTATACAGAAATGGTATAGCACGTAGCCAGTGGTGCGTAAGGGGTGACTCCAAACTTTATATTACCCCCCCCCCCCCCGTTCCGGTATGTATATACGCACGGAAACACGCATCAACATTGAAGCGACGAGTTGCACGTGTTGACCTCCTTGACACTTCAGCGAAACGAACAGATAATTAAGGTAACTTCTCGCTCGTGGTGCCAATGAAATGCGCAGCTGGGCAGCCTTGCTTGTTTGACTGCGGTTTTGTTTCTTTCCTCCACTCTTTGTTCCTGTGTTTATTTTCCATTTTTTCTGTCTTTTGCTCACTTTATCTCTATTTTTTATACTTTGCTTCGTAAGCTTTCCCTTTCTATCTCCATTTCTTGCTTGCTTCTTTTTTTTACTTTTAATACAGTGTTTTTTTTTTTTTCAGCGTTAGGCCAAGCGACGACCGCGTATGACCGCCCGGGTCCCTAAGGTGCTCCGCACTCAATTTCATCACGATCAAGGCGCCCGAAGATCAAGAGTTCTCCTCGGAGCAAGCGCGTGCTCAATAAGCTAAAAGATAGCTATACCGTACGTCGTTTTCCTCTGCGTTACGCCAATCGAACGACAACGACCGCATACGATCACAGCATACGACATCCCGAGCCCCTAATGTGTGCTTCACTTAGTAAGGACAAATCGTGACGACGCCTGTCTCGTCGTCCGTTTCGACCTTGTCTGCTTGTTGCGCTGCAGTACTTGTTAATTACTCTATAACCAGCATATACAGGACCCTCTTATCCCTACCCTTTACCTATCCATGGGAAGCTCGTGCCTCGTGCTGTGTTTTGAGTATGTTTTCTTTACGTGGGGAGGAGGAGGGATGTTACCACGTCAGCCCTTCCCCTTTCTGTTCTGTCGTCGCCCCCGCTCTACATCTTCCTCTCTCTCTCTCTCTCTGGTTTTCCTTCATATATTACACGCTGTAATATATTGAGAGAGACGACCCCTAACCCACAATTTACGAGACGGTGACGTCACGAGGCAATGCCTCGCGCCATGTGTTCTCAGTCAGGCTTCCGTACCACGCCGTAAGCTGCCTGCGACTCTGAATGGCGCAACGAATAAAGGAATCAGACTTCATTATTTGTTCGCGAAACCACGTACTCCACTTGCAGAGATGTATAAGACGGAAAAATGAAAGAAAGAATCGAAAGAGCGAAGGAAATCCCGTGACATCGGCTCATTATATGGCAAATTAGCGATTGCCGTAAGTACTTTTTTTGTCTCTCTCTCTTCGAGATCAGTGGTTAAACCAGTACGGGGCTGCCGCATTGGGTGCGCGAGTGTTACTTCCCGGTCGCCGATGGCGCAGTCGACCGTGTTCGCGTGGTGTCGTTGCGTCACGCGTACATTTCTCGCTTATACGCTATACTTACCCCCTCCTTCTCTTTCTCAACGTCGACCTTTACTGTACCCTATACTCCTATAATTTCGTCACACTACACGCCCACTTGCATGACTCTGCCCCCCCATCAATTACTCCACTGGCATCGCTATCTTTCTACACGAGGAGTAGGTGAATGATTGCGGCTGTATAGTTTCCTGCATTGCTTCTTATAACGCGAAAGCCTGTATGTGCCTCATCCAACGGGAAATCTGACCATCGGCGTCGGACACAAAGGATGAAAAAAATCACCATCACGTGTTGGCGTAACCGTATGACGTCATAGATCGCGAAAGTTTCTGGCATCATGTCGCAAATTCTGGCGTGACATGACGCCAAACGATGCCATTGTGGTGCTCTCCTTTGGGTGGCGAACAAAAGCGGAGAGCGCGTTCACTTTTGCACTCAGTACAGCTACCAATAATATATATATATTGTTGCGAATGTATTTACTACTTTAGAGTAGAAAAGTACTCCAGCAGTCAAGATGGCAGCCGTTGTGTATTTTCGAACAGCCCAAAAAACGTCGTCGTCTTCTTCTTCGCACCGCCCGCATAGCTGCATAGCCGCGAACCCGCAACATCGACCTCCGGCGGCGAAAAGCGCCGACCCGGCGCTTGTTAGCAGGTGTTGGACGAGATGTACGGCTTGAGGCGAGCGACGTGGACGATGTCGGAAGATGTGGAAGGTATCGAAGGGTTTAGAGGTGCTATTTCATAGGTAACATCAGTTACCTGCCGTAGCACCCGATAAGGTCCGGAATACTTGGGTAGAAGCTTTTCAGCCAGACCAACATGTCGCGACGGAGTCCACAGAAGAACGAGGTCACCTGGACTAAAGTGGATGTCCCGATGGTGGCTGTCATAGCTACGTTTCTGACGGAGCTGCGAGTCCGAAAGGCGCTGGTGGGCAATCTGACGGGCTTTCTCCGCGGTGCTAATAGTGCGGCGAGCATATGCTGTGGACAGGTCGGCAGGGTTGGGTACAAGCGTGTCGAACGGCAATGTCGGGTCTCTTCCATACAAAAGGTAAAAGGGAGAATATCCAGCAGTGTCGTGGCGTGAGCTATTGTAAGCGAAAGTGACAAAGGGTAGCGCAATGTCCCAGTCACGATGATCCGTCGACACGTACATGGCGAGCATGTCAGTGAGTGTGCGATTCAGACGTTCTGTGAGGCCGTTTGTTTGAGGATGGTAGGCCGTCGTAAGCTTGTGCTTGGTTGCACAAGAACGAAGTAGATCGTCAATTACCTTAGATAAAAAGTAGCGACCGCGATCGGTGACCAGTTGACGAGGAGCACCATGATGTAAGATGACGTCTTGAATCAAAAAGTCGGCGACATCTGTAGCGCAGCTGCTTGGAAGAGGTCTCGTAATTGCGAAACGGGTCGAGTAATCTATGGCGACGGCGACCCACCTGTTACCGTCGGTAGAAAGAGGGAAAGGGCCCAGCAGGTCGAGGCCGACACGATAGAAAGGCTCGGCAGGTACGTCGATCGGTTGAAGGAGCCCGGCGGGGTGTACCGCTGGCCTTTTGCGGCGTTGGCACGACTCACAAGACCTAACATAACGTTGTACAGAACGGTAGAGGCCGAGCCAGAAAAAGCGTCGGCGGACACGGTCGTACGTTCTGGCAACACCAAGGTGGCCAGCCGTTGGTACATCATGTAGTTGCTGAAGTACGGTCGAGTGCAAATGAGTGGGTATTACGAGTAGTAGTTCGTTTCCCACATGGTGCATGTTGCGGCGGTATAAAATGCCGTCTATGACAACGAACATGCGAAGCGAACTGTCTGTACAGCCTGTGTTCAGGCGGTCGATTAGCTCGCGTAGGGACGCGTCACGCCGTTGCTCACATCCCATGTTGCCGAAAGCAGAGAGCGAGGAAATACAGATGGACGCGTCGTCGGTTACTAGATCTGGAGCGTCAACGGGGTACCGGGAGAGGCAGTCGGCGTCTTGGTGTAAACGGCCAGACTTGTAAACCACTGTGTATGTGAATTCCTGGAGGCGCAGAGCCCAACGAGCAAGGCGCCCCGTTGGATCTTTGAGGGCTGAAAGCCAGCATAGAGCGTGATGGTCAGTGGTAACTGTGAAAGGCCGGCCATATAAATAGGGGCGGAATTTACCAACTGCCCATACAAGCGCCAGGCACTCGCGTTCCGTAATAGAGTAATTGCGTTCGGCAGGAGAAAGGAGCCGGCTGGCATACGCAAGAACTCGATCGTGACCGGATTGACGCTGGGCTAAAACCGCGCCAATACCGTAGCCACTAGCATCAGTGCGGACCTCGGTTGGAGCAGACGGGTCGAAGTGGGCGAGAATCGGTGGCGTGGTCAGAAGTGTTATGAGCTGGGAAAAGGCCGTGCCTTGATCAGGACCCCACTCAAATGGTACATCTTTCTTCAAAAGATCAGTGAGGGGGCGTGCGATCTCTGCGAAGTTTCTGACAAATCGTCGGAAATATGAGCATAGGCCCACAAAACTTCGAACGTCCTTGACACAAGTCGGTACAGGAAAATCCAGGACAGCTCGGACTTTGTCGGGATCGGGGCGGATGCCGGAGGAGTCAACGAGATGCCCTAGAATAGTAACTTGGCGATGCCCAAAATGGCATTTCGAAGAATTAAGTTGGAGCCCAGCCTCTCGAAATACTGAAAGAATTGAGGAAAGGCGCTCGAGGTGAGACTTAAAGGTTGGGGCAAACACAATCACGTCGTCCAGATAACACAGGCAGATAGACCATTTAAAGCTGCGCAAAAGCGTGTCCATCATCCGCTCGAACGTTGCCGGCGCATTGCACAAGCCAAACGGCATTACCTTGAATTGGTAGAGACCGTCGGGCGTTACAAAGGCGGTCTTCTCCCGGTCGAGGTCGTCCACGGCGATCTGCCAGTAACCGGAGCGTAAGTCTATCGAAGAAAATAGGTTGCGCCATGAAGGCAGTCCAGGGCATCATCAATACGAGGTAACGGGTAGACATCCCTTTTGGTGACCTTGTTTAAATGCCGATAGTCCACGCAGAAACGCCAGGTATTGTCCTTCTTTTTAACTAAGACTACAGGGGACGCCCACGGACTCGATGAGGGCTCTATGATGCCTTTTGTGAGCATCTTATTCACCTCCTGTTGGATAACTTGGCGCTCTGATGGTGACACTCGATAGGGACGCCTGTGAATTGGAGCTGCATCACCGGTATTAATGCGATGTTTGACTTGCGATGTTTGAGCTATGGGCCTACCGTCAAAGTCAAATATGTCCGAATAGCTCGTGAGAAGATCAGTGAGGTCTTTGACCTGAGACGGCAACAGGTCTGAGGCAATCATCTTAGTTACATTGTTGAGCCGTGTAGAGTTGGCTGCGTCGGTGCTATGCGGGTTCGGCGAGGCGACTGTGGCCAGTTCACGTGACACTGATGAGATCTGGCACTCGTGTGACGGTGAAAGAGTGGCGAGAACAATGCCTTGTGGTAGGATTTGAGGGCTGAGTCCGAAGTTCAGAAGAGGAAGGCACGTCTTGTTCGCTGTGACAGTTAATATGGTGTACGGGGAGGAAACGTTGCGGGCCAGTAAAACACCAGGAGAGGGAAAGACCACGTAATCCCCATCCGGAACACTGGGATATGGTTCAACTGTGACACAAGTTAGGGCTTGGGGTGGGAGGCGAACAAACTCAGCGCACGAAAGCTTGTTCTGTACCATCTTCGACTCTTCGGTGGCCGCAGGCAAGTCAAGTTGCACGACGCCGGCTGAGCAGTCAATTACAGCGGAGTGGTCGGACAAAAAATCGAGTCCAAGGATGACGTCATGTGGACAGTGAGCGAGAACATGGAATAGAACGGACGTCTGGCGGTCGGCGAATCTCACACGCGCGGTGCACATTCCGAGCACAGCCGGGGTCGCTCCACTAGCGACACGTACAAATAGGGACTCTGGCGGCGTAAGGACCTTGTTTAATCGTGCACGGAGGTCAGAGCTCAGAATTGAAATATGTGCGCCGGTGTCAATAAGGGCAGTAACAGGAAGGCCATCCACTTCTACATCAAGCAGGTTTTTGTCCGTAGTCAAGGTCAGCAGAGGGTTTTCAGGTCGGGAGTCCAATGCAGCGTCACCTCCGGGAGCTGCATTGCTCAGTTTTCCGAAGAAGGGCGTCCACTAGGGTGGGGCGACGAATAGCGGCGGTGCTGAGGTGACCTGGAGCGACGGTCATGCGGGGACGGCGAACGGCTGGACCGGCGGACTGGCGTCGCAGGAGTGCCATTGTACGGTCCATCGTCACGAGCGCTGTACTGCAGGGGCCGGTGGTTGTCGTCACGTCGATAGCCAGGAAACGACCGAGGTGGATACGTGCGGAAACGACAGTAGCGGGAGATGTGTCCTACACCATGACAATGAAAACATATAGGCTTGTCGTCCTGTGTCCTCCACTGAGCAGGATCACGATAGCGGCGGAATCTTTCTGGTGCAGGAGAAGGCGCTATGGTACTGACCCGAGGTTCCGTCAACGAACATACAGGCTGCAGCCCAACGTTTGCCAGCTCCTCTCTCACGACCTGTTGGATCAACGAGATCGTTGGTCGATCATCAGATGGGCGGGTCAGAAAAGACGGAGACGCGGCCTCGATTTCTCTACGAACGATGCGAACCACACTCTCGTTGTTATGTGGTTGACTGCATGGCGGCTGAAGGTCCTCGCAAGATGACGTAGCGGCCGTGTTCGGAAGACGCAAGAAATTCTTGGCGACCCGGCGACTCTTCAGCTCTTCGAATCGGCGGCACTCTTTGATGATGTCATCAATGGTGGAACAGTCTTTGGAAACCAGTATGTTAAAAGCATCATCTGCAATGCCTTTAAGTAAATGGCTTACTTTGTCTTCCTCGGACATGTTGGGGTCGGCACGATGGCAAAGGGCGAGAACGTCAAGGATGTAGGTGACATATGATTCGGTCGTAGTTTGTGCCCGACCAGAGAGTTCTTTAGAAGCGGCCCGCTGGCGTCCGACGGCCTTACCAAACAGGTCACGAAGCTTCTGTTTGCAAGTATCCCAGCTGGTTATGTCCGCTTCATGAGCCTCGAACCACGCGCCAGCTGTTCCGCAGAGATAGAAGCCAACGTTGGCGAGCATCATCGTAGGGTCCCACCGGTACACTGCTGCAAACCGCTCGAACTTCGGAATCCAGTCGTCAACGTCAACATGGTCGGTGCCGCAGAAGTTGCCAGGGTCGCGCGGTTGCGTCAATACGACCGGCTGTACAGGCTGCGCCGGAGTCGCGGCTGAAACAGGAGCGGCAGAATTGGTTTCTGTTGCCATGGTCGGGCAGTCGAGAACACGTCCGCTTCGAAGTTCCGTCTTGCGTCGTACCCAGCACCTCCACCAAAATGTTGCGAATGTATTTACTACTTTAGAGTAGAAAAGTACTCCAGCAGTCAAGATGGCAGCCGTTGTGTATTTTCGAACAGCCCAAAAAACGTCGTCGTCTTCTTCTTCGCACCGCCCGCATAGCTGCATAGCCGCGAACCCGCAACAATATATATATATATATATATATATATATATATATATATATATATATATATCTTTTTTATCAATTTCATCTCATTGTAAATGACAAGCGAATTGTACGAACTTTCGGCTGAGTGCTTGTTTCCTGCTCGGTCCATAATGCTGGCATGTAAGTATAGGATGGCGAGACCCATCAAGCGGCGTGAAATTGACATTTTTTTATCAACATCCCCAGTTTTAAAGCGTGTTCTTAAGAGCCTAATGAAGTTTTTCCATTCATCCGTCCGTCCGTCCATCCATCTGTTCATTCATCCATCCGTCCGTCCGTCCGTCCATCCATCCATCCATTCATTCATCCGTCCATCCATCCATCCGTCCATCCATCCGTCCACCAATCCATCCATCCACCCATCCGTCCATCCGTCCGTCCATCCATCCGTCCATTCATCCGTCCATCCTATCATCCACCCATCCGTCCTTTCATCCTCCCGTCCATCCATACGTCCATCCATCCATCCATCCGTCCATCCATCCGTCCACCTATCCATCCATCCATCCATCCGTCCATCCATCCGTCCTTTCATCCTCCCGTCCATCCATCCATCCATCCACCCGTCCGTCGGCCATCCATCCATCCATCCATACATCCGTCCATCCATCCGTCCATCTGCCAATCCAAACGTCGGCCCGTCCATCCATCTGTCTATCCAGGCATCCCCTGTTAGAAAGACAAATGCGCGAGAAACGCGGAGAAGAAGAGCAAGGAACAGAACAAGCGTTGCATTCTTTCTTCAACCACGTTTTTCGCGCATTTTCCCTCTTGTTACATTTCACGAGATAACATCTCATTACAGAGGAGAGAGACAGACTTTTCACTTTCCTCATTATAAGCTCCACAGAACTCAGGCAAGCACGGTCCGCATGCTCCAGATGGGGTCTTACCTCTCTAGGGGATTTCTGAGCATGCCTCATCCGGAAGTTAATCCACTTTGCCCAGATTGTGGTGAATATTGTTCTCTGAGTCGCATGCTCTGGAAGTACCCTGCGTTACAGGACTTTAACCGAGAAGCAGACTGGATGACGGCACTCCCAAACCCCAGACAAGACGTCCGGCTTCAGGCTGTCCAGAGGGCCCGTGAACGTGCTTAGTGGCGTGGCCTCTCTGTTCCGACATGGGACTAGCCGACGGCTGGGTGGGGACCTACCTATTGGCCCACTGCCTCGCCTCTCAGGACCAAAAACATATTCTTACACCGTGACCAAAATCAAGTTGTTTTTCTGTCTGTCTGTCTGTCTGTCTTGAAAAGGGGATACCAACTTTCCCAACTGTTCTAGCGCCTAAATAATCCCCAGTTTGTGCGTACAAACGAAAATAAACACTTCATTGATTGACTGATTGATTAATTGATTGATTGACATCAAGATAAAAAATGAAGACTGCTCTTGGCAGTGGCACGTGAAGACACGGCTCGCAGTTTCCCTGCTCTCTTAAATACATATAAATGAGAAGAAAAAGATGACTTTTGCCTTCAAGTCGTCTTCGGAAAACGCACGATAAGGGTCCCTATGAGGTTTTCGTTTTTTTCTTTAGTGACCTGAGCAATGAGGTGCACTCTTGTTTTTCTTTTTCTTCTGGGCACTTCTGGTCGAGCACAGCTTACATACGGTTTTCCGAATATTTAGAAAAATTCATCTGAAAAATAAAGGTGATAAGAAATAGATAATATATCGTTGAAGTTATGAGTTATATTGGACATATATGATATAGGAGCACAAGTTTACTTAAAATATAGGTAAATTCATTAACTCTCAGGATTATGTGAAATAATTAACAATAGACAGAATGAACCACTTTCTTGTGAGCAACTGGGATTGCTGTGACACCTGGTGGAGCAGACCTAAACGACGCGCTGCTCTCGGCGCGGCCTCTGAGAAACAGTTACGAAACACAATTATTATTATTATTTGATTTGCATACACAGATACACAAAGACACAGAGGAAAGAGGGAGAGAGCAAGCTGGCAACTGCCACCTGGCTGGGCACAAGGCCTGCTCACTCTTTCGGGAGGAGGGAAGAAACAGAGGAAACAAAGATTGGAGGGGAGAAAGAGGAAAGAAGATGAGTGTCACCGGTCCCGTTAATTCGGGAGGCGATCGCCGGGCTAATTCCAAGGGCCGAGGTATCGGCCCCCCGAACCGCACCACGAAAGCGTGGACAATTTAGAAGTGGTCCTATTTGGCGCGCCAGCGGACGCCGGCTGTGGCCCAAAGAACAAGTCAGAGCCGAGAGTCGATAAACAAAACAAAATTATATTCTCTATAATGGCAGATAAAAACAATACACAAATATGCACACTCGCCAATAGTTGAATACAATATGTCACCAATCAAACAATGTACTACACAGTACAATCAGCCACACTCGAAACAACGGACACAGACAACAATAGGAACTACAATGCAGTCGCATGCATTGAACAACCAAGACACTTAAAGACTAAAGAGACAGAAAACCTATTCAGTCCAAAGTTCTTGGAACAAAAGTCTGGATGATACTCTTCCGAGAATCACTCACTCAAAGTCCAGCGTTGTTGTCGTTCCGCTGCCCCCGAAGTTTCTCTTCTAGGAAACCTCGACTGCCCCCGAAGTTTCTCTTCTAGGAAACCTCGCGTCTTCACTTGGCCACTCTCCAAGCTTCAACCCTCTTCGCCGGAAACACGTCGGCTTCACACACGCAGCTGTTGCCACGCGTCTTCGCTCGATAGCGTTAGACCCACGCTCTTGCCTGTAGCTCGAGCCTTCAGCCCTCAGGTCGAAATCCTCTTCTTCTCCTGTTTTGTCCCTACGGACAAAACCTTCGCCGACTACACGGCGGAATCCTTACGTGCTCTGGCGCTAACTTCCGTCTTCTGATCTCCCATCTTGGCTGCTCGATTAAATACCTTCCGCGCGAGATTTCAGAAAGTTCTCATCATTTCGTCGGCGCGATACGCAGCGAAGGCTGGGGAGAGGGCGAGACGGTTCGAAGGTCGTCCGCGACGGATGACGCAACCCGGCATCACCACGCCCCTTTCCATCTAGAAAGTTCCAGTGCTTGCTCGGGCGCCGATGAGAGGAGGTTCTTCGGCGAACCCACGCTTCCGAGGGAGAGAGTCGCGCGCCCGAGGAGTCTTTGGATGTTTGTTTTCTTTTTTTTATCGTTGACCTCGCGGCGTCACTCCGGCGTTTCGTCGCGAGAATTTGGCGGCGCGCCCTTTTTGAGCGCTCGTTCTGTGACAGTGAGGAAGGGAAAAAATGACGAAGACTGCGACAAAGTTAGCACAAAAAATGCACGAGGCACATGAACACATGGTTCCTAGTGCAACCACCTCCATTATTTTCAATTGTTATTAATGAATAGTTTATTATCAGTGTTTCAGCCATTTAAGCAGCTTCAGAGCAAAGATGGGTGTCATACTGTGGTTCAACACAATTCCTTGGCGGGCTAGTTGGCGGGCATGCATGGTGTCTATTTAGCCATGGAAACGACACTACTAAACAGAATACGGGACAAAGCGCCTTGTTGTTTCCCCTGTCCTTCGGTGTCGTTTCTTGCTCTAAATACGCACTAGGGGGTTTCATGCACGCACATACATACATACATACACACGAACATACATACATACATACATACATACATGCATACATACATGCATACATACATACATACATACATACATACATACATACATACATACATACATACATACCTACATACATACATACATACATACATACATACATACATACATACATACATACATACATACATACATACATACATACACACATACACACATACACACATACACACACATACATACATACATACATACATACATACATACATACATACATACATACATACATACATACATACATACATACATACATACATACATACATACATACATACATACATACATACACATACATACATACATACTTCGCTGACGGTGCTCAGACACCGAGCAGTGGCGTAGCCAAAGAGTAGCACATTGGCCTGTGCCCCCCTCCCCCCCGAATAATTTCACCATGACAGTGGAAATGACCATTTCCACGGGGAGCCGAACCCCGAAATCAACCAAGTCCCCCCAACCCCCTCAAATACAATATGCCTACACCCCTCGCTCGGAGTCGATGGCGTGTACATGTTTCATATTGGTGCCCCAATTTGCAAGTTAGTTGCAATTTAGCTGCAGTGAACTCGAGAAGGCTCAGGTATCGCGATCTCACTTTTTCACCACATATGACCCTCTACAGTGCATGCGCCACCCTGACTCTTTTTTTTTTTAACTAAGCACCCCAGATAACTACGGGACAGGTAAAGAAAGGGAATGAAGGGACAGGAAGAAAGGGCTGTAAAGGATTTCTTGAGTACTTTTTTTTCAATCGCTTGTCAGTAAAACTCTGCATTACTTCTGTTAGCAACTATTGAAAAATAAGGAATTCCGAGGTCCGTGGATTAGTTAAAAAAAAAGCTCTCGAAACTCTTTAAAATTCAGTTTTTTGCTCCCTTTGAAGATTTTGGTTCACGTTTACCAGTCAAACGGAACTATATATAGGCTCCGAGCAGGCACCGCCAAAATATGTGACGTCACACAAATTTCACAGCTGAACTGCCAGCCGTTATTCGTTTTCGCGTCTGTATAACTACTGATTTTTACCAGGTCTCCTTTCACTGTCGTGGTCTACCGATAATCAAAATAGAATGTATACGAAAAATGGTGCTTTATACCATTGATCCCTTATGCGTACTGGCGTAAAGAGGTGGTTCGCTGTGTCTGGTATACGTTTATAGCTATTATGTAAAGGTCACGCCGAGAATTCGTCACAATTGCCACATGCTACTATGTACGTTCTGCATGATTGGTTCGCCAATGCTGTGCGATATGGTTGTGAAACACTCCTTGGGTGCCAGTGTTTTACTGGAATCGCGCGCGCACGGCCCTGCATACTAAAGAGTCGGTATGGCAACATGCGCTGGCAGGTCTCTCCCTTGTCGTAAGCGAGCGTTTCGCAAAGTACTTAAGAGAGACATCCTTGATCGAAGCCCTTTTGATATTCATTTGGGGCAGCATGCCAAGAGGTGTCTTAGCAGGCGTACGTGCACCTGTACACATATGAACAGACGCTATACAGGTGTCGTCACGTGATGTCTATATTTGCGGACATCTTGCTGGGGAAATAGATGCAAAAGTGCAGACAGCTCGCCCCTACGCTGGAGGACAAACTCGGTGGGAAGGAGGAGGAGGAGGAGGAAGAAGAAAACGAAAGATAGGCAGGAAGGTCAACCAGACTCGCGTCCGCTTTGCTATCTTACGCTGGGGGAAGGGAGTGTAGGGATGAAAATACAGAGATATTGAAAAAAGGGAACATACAAAAAAAAAGTACACGTGAGATTAAGGCACCCTGCTGCGTTTGACAGTAGTGGACGCAGGATTTCGGGCGAATCGCGTTTTGCTGTTGACCATCAAGTTATGACGACTATACGTAAGGTTTGCAAGTATACTGCGCATAGAACATCCAGTACCTGACGGACTTTTCGTATGGTGATTTCAACATTTCAACTTGCCGAAGAACATGCTAAGTGTGCCTAATAGTGATCGAAGCACTATTCCCAACGAAAAAATATGGCTGTTATCATGCGATGCAGTTTTATATTCCGAGTCTACTAGGCAAACTTTATCCGGCAGCATGACAAGAAATGTCGGCTATGCGGAGAACACCTAGCACTTTATCACGCTACATTAACTTGCCAAAGCTCAAAGGTGGTACTAATAAACAACACACCAACGTCGGAGCAGTGGGAGCCTTCGCTGCCCTGCTCGAAGCCTGAAGAACAGCTCAACCTGATCGACAGTGCTCGAAAGATGGAAAATACCACAATGGAACTGGACCGAGGGCTCCACCTTCGTCGGGAGAATTCTCTCGCCAGAATAATGTTTTTAATTCATTCTACATTATAGTGCATTTGCTTTTGAAGTGCCAGTCGCTGCCTTGCATTTGGGGGCTGCGGCTCCGTCAAGCTTTTTATTACAGCTTTTTCTGCGGCTCCTCTATTCCAGTATTTTTATTTACCTCACCGCCGCAGTGGTCTATAGTGGCTAAGGTATTCGTCTGCTGAACCACGGGTCGCGGGATCGAGTCCCGGCTGCGGCGGCTGCATTTTTGATTGAGGGAAAAATGATGTAGGCCCCCGTGCTCATATTTGGGTGCACGTTAAAGAACCCCAGGTAGTACAAATTTCCGGAGCCCCCCACTACGGCGTCTCTCATAATCATATGGTGGTTTTGGGACGTTGAACCCCACATATCAATCAGTGAATTCTATTTCAGTGTTTCTTGAGGTACCTAAAGATAAAGAAAAAAAAACATTATGGTTCAGCCATACGTTCCGACTTTTACACAATTAGTGTTATCACCGTAACTCAGTACGAGCCGTGCGAGCTTTCCTCGTGCAACAGCAGCGCCAGCTTTCTCAGTCTAGAAAGCGGAACTAAGAAACGAAACGGGGTCATATATGCAGACAAAGTGCTTCACCTATCACCTTCAAGGATGGATGTGAAACACATTCGCCGTGTATATAGCATCCAGAATCCTTTATCGCGGAGCAAGAACGTCCGCAGTCTTATATGTCCTGCACACAGTAAACGGTATTACGTTTAATAAACTGTAAACTTCGTATTAGAGAGTTTTAGTGTCTAGCTCACAAGCACCTAGCGTACATCTGTGGGTGTGTGTGTTTGTTTTCTTTGTTTGTGTTTTGGTGAGTGTGCTTATGTGTGTGTCTGTGTGTGTTTGTGTATTTGTTTGTGTGTGTGTTTGTGTGTATGTGTTTGTATGTATGTGTGTGTGTTTGTGTGTGTGCCTGCGTGTGTGTGTTTGTGTGTATGGGGTCTGTGTGTGTGTTTGTGTGGGTGCGTGTGTGTGGGGGTGGGTATGTGTGTGTGTGTGTGTGTGTGTGTCTGCTTGTGGGAATGTGTGTGTGTCTCTGTTTGTGTGTGTGTTTGTGTGTGTGTTTGTGTGTGGGGGTTTGTGTGTGTGTCTGTTTGTATGGGTGGTCTGTGTGTGTGTTTGTGTGTTTGTTTGTGTGTGTGTTTGGCATTCTCCTTGCAGACGGTTGGCGAACAGAGGAGAGAAGAGAACAAAGTGAGAAGAGAGCTAAAGAACGCAAGAACTTTGGGGCTCAATGGCTATGTCCACGGCACGCGCTAAAGCTCTCTGATATTCCGTTTTCTTTGCAACACCTGTAAAATCAGCTCCCTCTGGTCAAGTGAATGGCGGAACGGGTTACCCGACGTGACAATGAATACGGTGCAGTGAACAGTAGGGCGACAAACACTCCCCTCGGGTGCAAACTTTACGATATAATCATGCAGGTAATACTTATAATAAAACTTATATATAGGATGATGTTTCTAGTGCATCGCGCTGGAAACTCGGCATATAAACCACGCTCCGGTGGTAAAAATGCCGCACTTGGAGTGATTCTCTTTCGTGATTCGAGTATACGCCTTGCCCCTCGCGTTGCACAAAGCACCGAAAAATCGCCTCAACACGTGGTTCTACTTGAGGTTTTCGACTGGGAATCACGGACGACGAGCCGCTTGGAAAGCACTCAAGGTCGACGGGTCGCGCTGGAGTGAAGGTATAATAGAGAAGAGACGGTGTCGCCTCATTAGAAGCTGTTTGTCGTCGTGGGAAAATGATAAGAGTGCACACTCAACGCAGCCCCCTGAATCGCGTGCGTCAAAAGCGTGCGAACGTTTTGTTACCCTTTCGCCGGCCGCGATCTGTGCCAGAAAACATTAGGTGGGAGAGAAAGAAGCACCCGAATAAGAGGACGCGATAAGCAATGGGCTCAAGTGCTGTCAATTGTTCGTTGTTTCTCCTCTGGAATCGCATAAGGAAGCAATTATCGCTTACCCAATGTTAGACTTGTCTTGCCCGAGTTTCCCTCCCCTCTCCCCGGATAGTAGACCCACCAACCGGCGCTTTCCGGCTCGTTATAATTAAAGCATCTAGGAAAACAAGCTCGCTACGCGGGTATGCAAATATCACGTAGTACTTTCTTTCTTTTTTAATACACGTGCAATAGTTTAGTTGTGCTCCATGCGGAGCGTGTATACGCTTGCAGAGAAACATGCGGCAACTTAGTTGACGGCAAGACGATCCGCATCTGTGGCTCAACTGCTTGAGCATAGGACGTGCTATCCGTATAGGATCGGGATTCGGTCCCTCTACCGGGGGCGAGTTGTTTTCTCGTATACTTCAGTTTATTTACATTTATGTTACGATTACTACACTGTAGTTACCAACTACGAATACCGTTCTTTTTCATTGCCCACTGGATTGATTAGGTTGTATATAGCAAAGAAAACCCAACCTATGTCGATTCCCCTTTCTGCGTGGACACATGCAGGATGGCCCAAGTTGAACATTTTTGACAATCATGCAAGCTTTGCGTGCTGTCGGCCATGATGATAGTGATTGAAACTTCTCGACGACTAGTTGCAGATCAGTTAAAACATTGGGGGGCTGAATCGAGAAGCCGCATCTACGAAAGGAAGGTGGCTGTATTTGTTGATGTTAAATTGATCTATCTATTAATTATTTAATTATTACCTAAATATATAATTGGTTAGTGGGGCAGTTGGTGGTTAAAAGAATGGTGGCATTAATGAAACTGCGGCTTCCTACCAGAGCGTCCTTTCAGCTGCACAGTAATCCCGTCTTCTTACTGCGCTTAATAAAGAAGAAAGAAAAAGAAATTGATGAAAAAATAAACTGTTCATGTATACAATTGAACACGTAGACCATCATATCAAACTACAATCAATACTAATTATGCACAATAACACTAATCAATTATTACATAAGTTGATTGAAAGCATGTCTTAATTACTCAAATGATACCACTATTGGCTGATGCGGGTGACTGTTGGATAATATGAGTAAGATCAGCAGCAGCACCTGCAGCAGCAGCAGCAGCCTGACTTCGCCTATACTGCAGGGCAAAGGCCTCTCCCATGACCCGCCAATAACCTTGGCCTTTTGCTTCCAGCTGCATATCTGCGAACTTTTTATTGTCATCGGCCCCCCTAACTTTCTGTCTCCCCTTCAGGCGTTTGGCTTCTCTGAGAAAAATCCAGTCTGTTATCCTTAATGACCAGCGAATATCCTGCCTACGTGGCATACGTGCCCGGCCCATGTCCATTTCTTCTTGAGTTCAGCTATGATATCCTTTACCCCTGTTTGTTCTCTGACCCACTCTGCGCTCTTCTTGTCTGTTAAGGTTACACCTACCATTTTCCTTTCCATCGCTCGCTGCGTCGTCCTTAATTTAGGCTGTATTCTCTTTGTAAGCCTCCAGGTTTCTGCTCCGCAGGTAAGTATACCGACAAGATGCAGCTGTTATATACCTTCCTCTTTAGGGTTAGTGGCCCCCGCCGCAGTGGTCTAGTGACTGAGGTACTCGGCTGCTGACCCGCAGGTCGCGGGGTCAAATCTCGGCTGCGGCGGCTGCATTTGCGATGGAGGTGGAAATGTTGTAGGGCCGTGTGTTCAGATTTGGGTGCACGTTAAAGAACCCCAGGTGGTCGAAATTTCCGGAGCCCTCCACTACGGCGTCTCTCATAATCATTTGGTGGTTTTGGGATGTTAAACCTCACATATCAAATCAATTGAGGGGTAGTGGTAAATTATCATTCTTGATTTGAGATTGCTTGCCGAATGTGATCCACCCCATCCTTATTCTTTTAGTTATCTCACTCTCATGGTTCGGCTCCGTGGTAACTCTGTCTTGTGTAAAATATTATTTGCTAATGTTCGCTATCTGTTCTCACAACAATGTAATAAATACCACGTGTGTACTTTTGCAGATTGGCTTCATTTCCCTGAATGTCTCGGACACCACGACAGTTTTCCTTGGAGAACAGTCATCAATTTTTTCTCTCTTTTTTTTTAGTATGCGTACGTGTCAAGTATATTTGCAGCTTATGGTGCATCAGGCTTCAGATTGATTGATTGATTTGTGGGGTTTAACGTCCCAAAACCACCATATGATTATGAGAGACGCCGTAGTGGAGGGCTCCGGAAATTTTGACCACCTGGGGTTCTTTAACGTGCGCCCAAATCTGAGCACACGGGCCTACGACATTTCCGCCTCCATCGGAAATGTAGCCGCCGCAGCCGGGATTTGAACCCGCGACCTGCGGGCCAGCAGCCGAGTACCTTAGCCACGAGACCACCGCGGCGGGGCTGCATCAGGCTTCAGGTCAAGTGCTATTCGCCGCAACAGGAATTACAGCAGGCTTCACGCAAACTGTGCAGACCATTTTCCACTTTTAGGGGCGAAGCTCCTTATGGCGTAGCTTGTGCGTTCCTTGTTGTTGTGCGTAATCACCCGGTGGCACATACCCGAAAGAGCGGTCTTTAGAATGTCCACTGGATGGCGGCACTTGTATAGGATGAATACATGATGTGAGATGGCTGTACTTGGAGTGCTCACTAGATAAACGGACGGACGGACGGACAGACAGACAGACAGACAGACAGACAGACAGACAGACAGACAGACAGACAGACAGACAGACAGACAGACAGACAGGCAGGCAGAGGGGCGGACGCACGGACAGACGGACGAACAGATGGTCACACAGATAGACGG
>NC_051165.1:215567241-215669741 GCF_013339725.1 Rhipicephalus microplus
ACGACGACAAAGAGACAACATGGACATAGCCCTCGTGTCCTTCTTGTCTCTTTGTCGTCGTTCCGTTCTGTTTTGATTGATTTGTGGGGTTTAACGTCCCAAAACCACCATATGATTATGAGAGACGCCGTAGTGGAGGGCTCCGGAAATTTCGACCACCTGGGGTTCTTTAACGTGCGCCCAAATCTGAGCACACGGGCCTACAACATTTCCGCCTCCATCGGAAATGCAGCCGCCGCAGCCGGGAATCGAACCCGCGACCTGCGGGTCAGCAGCCGAGTACCTTAGCCACTAGACCACCGCGGCGGGGCGTTCCGTTCTGTTTTCGCGCTATAACTATCGTCATGTCATACCAATTATCCCTAACTTCCACACTTCTAAGGCGGTACAGTGTCTAGAAATATACTGGCCAGTATATTTCTAGACACTGTAGTGGCTGCGTAACGCTGCTAGGTTGTTTACAGTTTTCTGGTAGTGGCTAAACTGAGAGGGTTAAACCAGCCTGTACGGAAGGAAGCAAATGTAGTACGAAGAAGCACAGCATGTCTTTTAGTGTGCGGAAATCGCTTGCTGATGGCAGCGCCACCTTTGCTGTTCTCAGGCGACCAACTATGGCGCGCTTCTGCTGGCGAACGCAAAGTTGGGTGTTCGGTTCCCAGACGTGACAGCAACAGCATTCTGGCCCGGCTGGTGGGGAATGAAAACAAGAAAAAAAAAAGAACTCGCAGGAATTTCCTTGTGGATTCGCCTATCATCATCAGCCTGACTACGCCCACTGCAGGGCAAAGGCTTCTCTTAAGTTTTGCCAGTCAACCCAGCCCTGTGATTTCTGCTGCCACGTTATACGTGCAATGTTCTAAGTCTCATCGGCCCACTTAACTTTATGTATCCCTCTTGCACGTTTGCCTCCTTTTGGAATACGGTCAGTTACCATCAATGCGGTTATCCTGCCTACGCGATACGTGCCCGGCCCTCTAATACGACCTAAAGGCGAAAGCCGTCTTCTTTTCTTTCCCAGTTAGTGTATTGGTCCTATCTCCGCTTACTCCAAAAGCTTTCTATACCTTACGTGGTTTACCACTGCCTCGATAGACCTTTTTAGCACGAGAAGAGGATCCCCTCCTCTCTGGGCTGTTGCACGGGAGCATGAAATCCGACGTCACAGCTTCGATCGTGCATTTTTTGGGTAGTCACGCACGTTAACAACAACCCACAGAGGACTACGGCGGTGTCCAGGGGGCCTTCACTGAAAGAACATGGCCTAGGGTTTCCTATCAATACACTAGACGGAACTCTGGCGCTAGTGTCTATGGGAGCTGCAACGCATAGTGCTTCAGCGAGCATAGAAATGATGGGTAGTACATTGATTTGCCTAGTCTTCATGCTTTACATCTAGAGTTTCCTTAAATTAACTAGAGGGGACACTGGCGCTGGGATCGTTCAGCGACCATATCAATTATCGGTGTGACATGGATTTGACTAGTCTTCGTGCTTGCGGGTGGCGAACACCCTTGTGGCTTCGTTTATTGCTGCGTTTTGGTTTTGTTTTAAAGGAAAGATTAAGCCATTTTTCACTTCGTGACCCGATTTGGAATGGTAGGCCTAAGGATTAGGGTGGTGAAGAGTAACTGCCAAACACTTGCCGATTGTCGTTTCGTGACAAAACAGCTTCAAGCCACGTGAAGCCAGAGCGAACGTAAAATACGACGACTGCAGGAAAAGCCATGTCGTACCCATAATCTCGTGCTTCGCTGAAACGCTATGCGTGGCAGCTCCCATAAACACTAGCGCCAGAGTTCCCTCTAGTGTATATTAGGAAACTATGTTACTTTACGTTTCTTCTGTGTTTGTGTGGCTTGAAGCTCCTTTGTCACGAAACAACAATCAGCAATAGCTTATCAGTCGCAGCTTGAGCACCTAAAATTTTTAAGCTCACCAATTCAAGACCAGTCACGAAGCTCAGAACGGTTCGTTCCTTTTATTCGAAACAAAACCGAAACACAGCAACATAAAAAGCCACAGTGCGATTCGAGGCCCGCAAGCACGAAGACAAGTCAGATCCATCGTACTGTCCATCGTTGCTATGGTTCGCTGAACGATCGCAGTGCCAGAAGTACCCTCTAGTTAACTTCGTGAAACTCTATGGGCATGGCAAGATTTCTGTACCACACGTGGTCTTACACTGCCTCCGTGATCTCGGTCCATCCTGTGACCGATCTTTGGTGTCGTTCGATGAAGTCACATTTCGTGACGTCTTATTAGAGAGTTTTAGTACTGCGTACGCTGCGTACGTGGCGGCGTTGCGTACGTAAGGACGCCACGTTCTGCGTAGTGCGCATGCGCAGACCGCAACGCGCGCGTATCGCGTTACGTACGCAGCCGCTACGTACGCACGCATGAGATGCGTGCGTGCGTACGTACGAGGTGATCGCGCCGCTCTCGAACAAGTTCGCGACAGCGCGAGACTTCGTTTTGCAAAATGGCGGTATCGAAGGCAAGCACCGACCGGCTCTGTGGCTTAAAATATGGCCATAATCTGGCTATAACACTTGGATTGGCTCACATTGGCTGTCAACAACACGTGCTTCTATTTTGATCTACCAGATGGCGCAACACGCTTCACGCTCGTTACGTACGCGGGTACTACGGCGTACTAAAAGCCGATTAATGGCAAACGACGCCACGTAACGCAAGGCGCTTGCGTGATGCGTACGTAGCACCATTCCGCAGTACTAAAACTCTCTATTGACGTCGCAAAATTTGGTGATCTGTGACGTCAT
Source organism: Rhipicephalus microplus (assembly GCF_013339725.1). Lineage (NCBI taxonomy): Eukaryota > Metazoa > Arthropoda > Arachnida > Ixodida > Ixodidae > Rhipicephalus > Rhipicephalus microplus. Next base: position 215,570,022 of record NC_051165.1, read on the forward strand.
GATACCGTCTTATCATGCTTCGTTGCATCACTCGTGTTGGCGCCCACGATGCCGATGGTTGATTTTTACGTTTGATGAGGCAATAAGGCTTTCGCCATAAAAATACACGCGTACTGTGCATGCAAGGACGTAACAGAGGTGTAAGAAAAGTGTTGAAAGCACCCTTCACCATGTTTGAGAATCGCGAGAAAGTACGTAAACTTTCTCTCTCTCTCCATATATATATATATATATATATATATATATATATATATATATATATATATATATATATATATATATATATATATATATATATATATATTGTGTGTGTGTGTGTTGAACGACAAAATTATAGTGCCCTCCATGAATCACTTGAACGGGACCACGCTACGGATCTCCGCAAAGCGCAGATGGTAGTCTTCTCAAATTTATGACCCCAACCAACATGCTCCTGAGCACCCCTTTTCAACCCCTTCCCTTAAAATAAAGTTTCGTTCGTCATATTTTCTTTCTGCTTTCGATAAAGTTTAGGGGCCTTCATATCAGTAGGTGGCGATCGTGCCTGCAAAATGTTAGATGATCGACGCCTGCGCGAGACAAAAACGGGTGAAATTCAAAGCACAAGGTCACTCGCCCCTCCTCTTGCAGATGGCGCGCGCTTGCGCAGTGAGAGGAAGAGAATGCCGTATATACGTAACAGGTCACAGATTAGAAGAAACGTCGCCATGCTGGGCTGCGCTCAGGAGTACAAATGCTGGCGTCACAGCCTCGGCAGTGCATTTTTGGTGGTCACACCTGTTTAGCGCCCGCCGTGGTGGTCTAGTGGCTAAGGTACTCGGCTGCTGACCCGCAGGTCGCGGGTTCGGATCCCGGCTGCGGCGGCTGCATTTCCGATGGAGGCGGGAATGTTGTAGGCCCGTGTGCTCAGATTTAGGTGCACGTTAAAGAACCCCAGGTGGTCAAAATTTCCGGAGCCCTCCACTACGGCGTCTCTCATAATCATATGGTGGTTTTGGGACGTTAAACCCCACAAATCAATCAATCAAACACCTGTTTAGCGCAGCCCTGGAAGGACTATGGTGGCGTTCAGGGCGCCACCTGCGAAAAGGGCTATGTATACGTTATAGGCGCTGCTCGTGACGTCACTTGGCACGGCCCGCGAAATCGGCTCTGCACCGAATGTGCAGCCCACAATTGCTTGCGCCGCGAAGCAAAACAGAAACGCTACGAAGAAAGGCAAGTGCATGGCGTAACCAATGGACATGGCACACTCCACCATCTTAGAACATCCAAAGATCCACAGACGCTTGTGACATGTTTTGTATAATTGTTAGTATATCATATTTATAGTACACCATACTTACCTTCTCTTTTTTATGCCTGTCTTAAGTGTCTAGAGCACCGTCATTTTTTCTCGTTCTCTCATTTGCCCTCTCGTTTATCCTCCTTTCTTCCGTGAGTTCTCACTTTGTTGTTTTTGTTGTCATCGTCATTGTTGTCGTCGTCGTTGTTGTTGTTGTTGTTGTTGTCATTGTTGTTGTTGTTGTTGTTGTTGTTGTTGTCGTCGTCGTCATGATTGTTGTTGTACTGATCCCGGTCTGTAGCTAATTTTCTGCCATTCCTTACATTTCGCTCTTCTATGATACAACACCAAACAGGGAGGTTTAAAAAAAAGGACAATAAATAGCGATTCGAAAAATAAGCACAATTGTGTCTGCTTCAAAATACGCGCAAAGCAACCACGCAGCACCCCCGCAACAGTCCGCGCTATCCATGTATACGTGTATACGATTACACGGCCTGCAGCGCCCACGTTGCGCAAGTTGTTTACGCGAAACCGCGCGAAACCCGATCGGTCTTGTTTACCTGTATACCTCGGCGCTGGGCTGGAAGCCTACCTGCGGGAAGCGAACGAAACTCATGCTGGGTGCTATTTGCGGCTAAATCTAAAACGCCAGAGAGAGCAGCGAGGTCTCCCGCTGCGCTAACCTTTTTTTTGCTATTACCGTTCTGTTTGAACCCACGGCGTTCTACCGGAAGAAAGTAATACTCATGTGTGTGTGTGTGTGTGTGTGTGTGTGTGTGTGTGTGTGTGTGTGTGTGTGTGTGTGTGTGTGTGTGTGTGTGTGTGTGTGTGTGTGTGTGTGTGTGTGTGTGTGTGTGTGTGTGTGTGTGTGTGTGTGTGTGTGTGTGTGTGTGTGTGTGTGTGTGTTTGCGCGCTTCGGATTTCGTATATAAGAGGCGAGTGGAGCTCCGCATTTTTCGTTTTTCTGTCGTATATGTTGTGCGCTGCAGGCATAAGTGCATCTCGGTATAGCTTCTTTTCACTCTCGAATCGAGGGTGCACAATATCTCTGACCGAATTCGGGAAAATGCCCGACTGGTGGACGGTCCCATACCCAAATCTGCGGGTAACTCATTTCGAGGGGAAATAATAAGTGAACAAAAAGACAAAGACAATCGGATGTTGCGAATCTGATCCGAGCCAAAGTTGTTGTGGAACATCGGTGGGATATATGATGCGAACAGCAAATTTGAAATTCTGAAAGGTATGCATATCGGCGCGACTACAAACTGACATATCTCATCGCGATCTAAAAAGTGACGAATAAACGAAACACGAAAGCTTTCCAGAGAATGACGTGTTTATCTGGAACAAGCTCGTTCTGTACAGGTCCTGCCATAACCTGTAAACAACGTATAGTGTTCCCTATCCAAGCTCTTGTAAACAAGCACTTTTTTTTTTTTCGAGACAGCGCTTTGCATAAGGCGAGATTGCTTCAGGCAAGATGAGTATCTGGCGCATTGCGGTTATGATGACGTAGATATTGCATCGCTTGCCGCAGCGACTTGAAAGCTTTCTGCGCCCAATGTGGTTTCACATAGACTCCGGGATCGGAGACATTGGAAGCTTTGTGAACACACACCATGCGCACTTCGCGTTGTTTAGCAGTGCCCCTACGATCGGCTCACATTTGTCAAAGGGACAACGTAATGTGATGAAATTATGCATAGCGTCATAATGACGTAAGCACTGTGACGTCGTCACGCGTTTTTTTTTTTTCATCACTCGTGTAAAACGGAGATTAAGCCTTCGCCTTTTTTTCAATTTTTGATTCATGGGTACCTAAGGATTGCGCCTTAAAAGAGACACTGGCACTATTGTATTTGTTCGGTGTCAGCAAACATAGGTGGAATTAAGGCAGTGCACGCATGCAGTTTAAAGAATCAAGATGCGTCAACTTCGTTTTTCTGGTAATATTGTGACCCAGAGAAATTGTTATTTTTCACCAAACTAGTCGTTCTTTGACGCAACGATAGATAAAACTGTGCTTTGGGCGAGGAAATTCTTCTCTACGAAGCACTCACCGATTTTCACAAAGAACACGAAATAAACGTTTCGTTTTCTCACTATCTCTCGACGAAGTGGCATGAACATTCATGCGAAGTATATTTTATAGGAAAGTCACGTTTGGTTAAAAGGACACTCGCGATACTGAACAAAAATTGAAAAAAAAAACTGCTGAAACTTCGACATTTACTCGGAAAATGTTACTGTTCCGGTAAACAGAGTTGATTTCCCGTATTTTTGAACAGTTGGCTGTATTTTTCACGGATTGTCAGCGCACGGCGGCCACACATGGGCTCGAGCCGTGACGTCACAAACGCCCAGGCGCATGCAGGATGCACGTGTTCCTGTCCTCCTCTTTCTTTTCTCCACCGCTCCTTTCATCCCACTCTCCCCCTTCCCCAACAGTGCTGATGCTTCACCCCAGCCGGGAGTACATACCGGGAAACCGGAGAGGGTGATAAGCGAGGTGAAAGACGCGGGCGAAGGCTGGGATCGCTGGCTTGCCCGTTTCAGGCGTTTGTGACGTCACCAAACGCCACCTGCTCTAGTTCACGGTGCGACCGCTAGACGCTCCAGTTTGTGAAAGACGGATTGAACTCGTTATTTTCCTGTAGTTTCTGCGTGGAACGAAGGTTTTCTCTATCGGTTTCAGGGCCTAATATTTGAATTTAGCTGAAAATCTTGGTGGCAAAGTTTTCTTCAGTCTCACTTAAAAGTGCCATTGACACATAAACATTGGCCTCTTTTTTTTTTTTTGCTGCACTGTGTTGCTGGGGACCTGTTAGTAATAACACGGCACATCATTTGCTGCAGCACACAACAGATAAATAATTTCAGGCTCCTCATTATCGACGAGTTTCAGTTTCGGTTAGAGAGCTCCAAAAACGACAAACTACGGGGACAACTATAACTACCTAGCGTGGGCAGCTCTTGACCACGTCAACGCACATAACTGTGATACACTTGCACGCGTTTTGTATCAAAAGTCCTTTCGAATAGGAAACGGGACTGCAGGGTCGCCAAGCACAAAACTTTCAGCGCGTGCGCCGTGGCCGCGCAATCGCTACCAGCTGCCGAGAAGTATAGACTGCTGGAACAAATAGAGCAAAGCAAAATAGTGGCTATTACGTCATCAGAACCTGCTTTATTGACTGCAGCGCGATGACGTGAGGGAAGTAAGGAGGTACCTCCATGGAGTCCCTTTTGATGTTGCCAATACCTTCAAAATTCAAACTTCAGATTTGCTGTTAGATACCTTCCAAGCTTATTCGCTGTCATCCCGACTGCGGCGGCTGCATTTCCGATGGAGGCGGAAATGTTGTAGGCCCGTGTGCTCAGATTTGGGTGCACGTTAAAGAACCCCAGGTGGTCGAAATTTCCGGAGTCCTCCCCTGCGGCGTCTCTCATAATCATATGTGGTGGTTTTGGGACGTTAAACCCCACATATCAATCATTATATTCACTGATGATAGTTTGCAAATGATATACGCATGCTCACGGCAATCGATGCCGTTTAGCTATCTCAGCCGCAAAATTTGGTGTCGGTCCTCTTTGAGCTTACGTCACCGCCGAATGACGACATTAAATGAATACTTGTACGCAATATGTTTGAAGTGTTACAGATTTGGGTGCACGTTAGATTTGGGTGCACAGTGGATAAAAATGACGGAAATAAATTTATCGCCGCAGCTAACGAAACCGCCAGCAAGGACAGGTGTCAAACGGAGCCAGGAAAGAACGATGGCACAGCCAATTGATTGATTGATATGTGGGGTTTAACGTCCCAAAACCACCAATGATTATGAGAGACGCCGTAGTGGAGGGCTCCGGAAATTTCGACCACCTGGGGTTCTTTAACGTGCACCCAAATCTGAGTACACGGGCCTACAACATTTCCGCCTCCATCGGAAATGCAGCCGCCGCAGCCGGGACTCGAACCCGCGACGTGCGGGTCAGCAGCCGAGTACCTTAGCCACTAGACCACCGCGGCGGGGCGATGGCACAGCCAAAGAATATGGCTGACAATAATATTGGACTGCCAATATTTTCACAGGCTCCGTCTATCCGATGTCCCGCCGCTCCGAAAAAAGGACGCATCGCTGTCGAACGCCGTCCTCCCCTTACGAAATGCATACAGAAAATCATCATCATAAATGGTTGAAGGCATAAATATATATCCATAAGCATTTAACGGGACTTTCATTTTGTTTTTCCAGCGGATGCAGTGTTGGCACATGATTGGCGATACACAGGACGGACAATGTCTGGTGGAGCCAACTTTGCCGACATTGGTTTCTAGCGTTAGACCAACGCACATTTAGGTGCAGCAACATTTCTGTCAACGTTTGCCATTGTTGGGTCAAGATCGGCTCAGTGCTGGCGTGCTGCCTGGGCAGTCGTTTCGTCGGAGGACCGAAAGCCTCCGACACCTCTCCCCCTCAATACCTCTTCTTGTATTGCTTTCTGATCGTGTTTCCGTGGGAGGAGGTATACGGGTGCGTTACAGTGACACTTCACCACCCCTCAGAATGGAGAAACCCGACACAGACTTTTGACCAAGTTAATTAAATCGAGTACTGTCTTGTAGGTTAATCAACGAAACTGAGTAAGGAGGAGAATCGGGCCATAGTTCTCGTTTATTCGTCTTGAAACGTCGGGGGCGGAGTAAAGATGACGAAAACATTTTCAACATTCTGCGGCTTGTGTTGTGACGCACTGTCTGCTTTCTGAACCTCTTTCCATCCACCACTCTCTATCATACCGCGTGACTATGCGGTGTCCGATAATAAGTTTCAAAACGACTTTTCTACCCTAGTCATTTATCGTGGTCGCAAATGTCAGCACTGGCTATCGTTGCCTTTCTGTTGGTTAATGCTGATTGAATTTGATTTTATGACTGGCAGTTCTGACCATTTTGGCTATTTGTTAGCTACATTTGGCTATCTACTGTTGCAACAGCTGACAACGTTGTCAATCGATTGAGTTGCCTATCACTGTGTGCGTGCGTGACAACATAGCATTGTGAGATGGAGGTGGAACAATCATGTGCTGACACTGCATCCGTTGGAAAAACAAGATGAAAGTCCCGTTAAAAACTTCGAAATATATATTTATCCCTTCATTTGTCGTCATCCGTATATGATGATGCGTTTCTGCATGCATTTGGTAAGGGGAGGACGGCGTTCGACAGCGATGCGCCCTTTCTGCGAAGCGGCGTGACATCAGGATAGACGGAGCAACGACGCGAGCGGAAGGCTTTCTGCGACGACTGGGCCTCTTCCTGGGACGCTTCTTCTTTGCACCGCTTGCACCCCGCTCTCTTCGTTCTATTTCCTTTCCGCACCGCACGCGTCTTCGCGCCATCCTCCTCGTTACCCAACCGCCCCGTCGGGACGGCGTGCGTGCGCGAGGGGAAGAAGGATATGAGACGAGCGCTCAGCACTACTCCCTCTCTCTCCTCCTCGTTCCTCTAACTTCTCTCCTCTCAAACGGCCATCTCGCGCGCGCGCTCAGCCCAGGGTGGGGTCACGGGCGCCAAGAGGTCAGGCGTCGGCCCGCCGCTGCTCGCCCGCCACCGTGGGAACAGCCGCCACCTGAAACGCACACGCGCGCGCGAACTGCGTTTAGAGGGAGAGGGCGCGCGTGCGCACTGATATTGGGTGCCTACGCTTATAAGGTAGGCTTATATTGGGTGCCTACGCTCATGTATTCCTTTTGTATCGGCTATGAATTTCTTTTTTACGCATGACATGACGGTTGTTATGTCAGTTTTCTACCCCACCCCTGTAACGGCCCAATTGGCCAACAGTACCTATAAATAAAAAATAAATATATAAGGCAACGGCATGGAAGCGTATTTTCCGTCTTGTGTCACTTGGCTTCCATTTCATCACGGTACACGCGGAAAAGGCGAGGCGTCGATATTGGAGAATAATAGCTGAGCGGGCCGAGCGTAGGGGTGAGCGGAGTGTCAAGACAAAAGGAAGAATAATAGCCGAGCGTACGCTCCGCTTGATTCCGCAGAGACAGTGCAGCGCATTGCTGCGTCGCCTGTTAAACACGGCTGAAGCTAATGTCGATCGACCACGGGCTTTGCCTGGATAGCCTGGAGAACGCTCGGACGCCGGTCCGCTGCGCGCGCTCCACTGAAGGGACGGAATTGAGCGGACGAGCTGTTCGCCCCGTAAAATCGCTGGATCGCCCAGCGTGCCGAGCATTGCGCAGTTTGCGTTCCGCCCTTTCGCCGGCCCCGCCGAGCCGCTCAGCTATTACTCTCGATTGCTGTGAAGCTGGATGCGTTACCGTCAAAAGCGAGCAAAGGTTCACATTACTGGTGCGACACGGCGGCACACATCGAAACATACGTACGACCCCGAAGAATGTACAGAGAACATCGACTCACGTCGTCTGTGTAGCACCTCCCCTTGATGTCATGCAGCACACTGGACAGTTCTAAGGGTATGGGGATGGCCTTGGTGCCCACCTCAGATGATTAGGGGAAGTGGGTTCTCACTCCGGCGCGCACGCCTATGTGGGTGAGCGGTACTACATGCACGTTCAAGACACACGCTCACGCTTTGAACGTGCAACAATGTCTCACAGCAACATTAATCAATAAGTTCTGGTATTACCCCGAAGACGATGCAGTCTAATGAAATACAAAGGCGCCTGTTTTGTGTACTTCGTCTGAGTCTAACTTCCTTAGCTCATTCGGAAGTTCCAGAGCAAGGATTATTAGCAAAGCGTGGAGAAAGTTTCCAAGGTTACACAGAACCACAGCGTTATACACGGAATATTGATGTTGGGGAGGCATGTTGGATGCATACTGTGGCAAACATTTTGTATACTACGAACTGAATTGAGTTCGCACTTCGAAGAGAGAAGCACGACTTTAATCAGATAGTTTTCTCCCATAATTATTCACTCAAAGCGGTAGATGTCTCATCAAGCGCAAAAAGAAATTGATGCTAAAGAAATCATTACGTGATGGTGTCACCATAAAAATGGCGACATTGTGAGGTTTCAGGTAGCCAAAATTTGTGACGTCATCACATGAGATCGTCGCTTGGCCAAAAGTGGGCCCATTCCGCGTGTAGCGCAAAATCACGTTGTGTGCGTGGAGTATCCGGGAGGTAAGGAAGGAGGGTGGGGGGGGCAATTCCAATCGATTGAGAAGATAAAGAAGCTGGCTTGCGCCTTCAGTCGTCGTGCGCAAATGCGTAAGTGATCTTGTGACTTCTGTAACTTGCCGTATAACTCAATGGTAAAAAAAAGATCATTGCCTGGAAAAAGAAAGAGAGAAGGCACAGAAGCAAGTGGGTAGGGCCCCTGGTACAGGGCTCCAGTGGCCTCAGCAGCTCGCCATCCCTGGTCCACGAGCGCCATTTGGGCTTCCTGTTGCTCGCTGGAGATGAATGTCTCCCACTGCTCCGTCCTAAATTTTCGCGCCAGAACTCTTAGGCATGGTAGTTTTGGTCACCTTAATTTACATTCGCATGTTATATAAACAAAAGTTGACTGTCCTTCGCACCCCGAACAAGAACCGGCGGTTGGGTAGGATGGCATATTTTAAACGCAGGTGCGGATATGCATTTGTCTGCAGGTGGCACCACTCATACGCTCCTTTACACCTAGCCGAGAGTGGGGCTGAGAGTATCACCTTCGTCGTCGACATGGGTGTTCTAAGATGTTCCAATGAGTGTGAGGAGCCTGGGGTAGTAGACAGTTATCGGGGCGAGGGACAGTCGCGGTGAGTAATATCTCGAGCTGCACTGTCCGCTCTATCGTATAACTTCTCAAGAGCGATACGAAAATCCACTGAACCACGTTCATTTTCATTGGGAGCCCACAGTTTCTTCCTTTCAAATATGCACGCATAAGCGAGTAGACAGGGCGGACAGTGCAATGTACGTAAAGACACACGCCCACACATGCAAATAACGCGTGTGGGAGCACCCATGCATACGCTGGCTTTTAAGTGGAGGCTGAAGGGATTTTAGAATTCAATCAAAGTTCGTGTTTAGGAAGGACCGACATTATTGCTGACGATGTCATAATTGTTTTCGTGGTTGTAGCAGCAGGAGCTTTAGAACGGGCGAAATAAAAGCTTGTCTTGCTCCGCCTCCGCAAACGCGCTCAAACTGTGGGCGTGGAAACATACGTCGTCTTCGTTTGCTCTGGCCCGGAGCAAGTGTTCTTTCTTATCTTCAACCACGGCCTCCGTGACTAACCCATGACGGGCCGTTGCCGGAACTAATCGAAGAGGCCACACTTCAGTAGAGCTGCTGTTACAGATGACGTGGCATACAGAGAATGACGTAACCGTGCTCGCTCGGCGTCTCAAGAAGCGGGGTGGCCACAGCCACTGTTTTTTTCACCAAAAAGTGCTATTGGCAAAAGTGCTTATGGCGTTAATACTTGTAGGACAAGCTTACAAGTATTCACGCCAGTCAGTGCTGCACACTGACTTGAAGCGACCGAGCAAACTAAGGAAAGAGATGAAGTATAACCGAAGTTGCTGGCTTCATCAGTATTCCACTCTCTCCTCTTTGAGAGTCGTCCTCGGCCCGGTATTTCTCAACCTCCGAGTGCGTGCAGTGCACGCGCGTGTCTTGTCACATTCAACCACGGATGCCATCGCCGCGAGGGAAAGGGGCTCGACCTGCTTCCCAGTGCAGGGACTCAACTCCCTACCGTACTGGTCCATTCCCGCGCAAAAAAAAAAAAAACATCAACCATCAGCTACCTTCACCTCCCCAAAGAAACCTGCCGCCACGAACGCTCCCCACCACAGTGTGCTCCCCCCTACTCTGGTCTTTCAGCCGCGTTCCACAGAAGCCCCCTGCATCGGAACGCGACAGTCTGACTCGACACAGCCGGCCCCCGTTCGAAAAACGTTCCCACGCTCCCGAGGTTCTCGCGACCAATGTCACGCGCTCCTCCTTCCTTTCTCCTTCCCCATACTTCTCATTCTCCTCTCTCGTCTCATCATACGCCGTGCAGGGCTAAAGGCAGCCCGCGCGTGTAGACAGACCGAATATCGGAGCATGAAAACCTGCTGTGCTTCAAATAAGTAAGAGGAAAAAGGGAAGCCCTAGTCCAGTGCGAGACCCGCTAATCCTCCCGTGATCTCCCCAACTATTCAGCCGGCGTCGGGAACAACGCCGAGAGGGCATTTCTCCCTAGTTCTCGCGTACGGTAGGCAGAAACGAGCGGGGTTTCACTGCACGGAACTGGCGAAACCCTGCAGCGGTGTTCTACATCGATTTCCGAACGCCCATTTCTTTCTACTCCCTATTCCCGTTTCTGCAACGCAGTTCTCCTGTCGTCTGCTCCGATGGAGAAAGCAGACGAAGAACCCCCAACGTGGGGATGGAGGGGACGACGACGGAAGGGCTCGGACCAAGGAAGGGTGGTGGAGGGTGCTAGGCGAGGAGGAATCTTCAAGTGTGTGCGTTTGTGCGCGCGTCTCCGAGGAGAGACGGCGCGACCGGGCTAGGGGATGACGCCGTCGACCCCTCCCCCACTGCGGGGCTGACGAGCGGGCGCCTAGTTTCTATTAGGTCCTCCTTTCGCGGGTCTGAAGAAAGTTCGTCGCGTTCCCACGGTTCTCGGCCCCCGGCTGCGTCTCGTCCGCAGCAGAAAGAAAAGCTGGAAGGGAAAGCGAGCGACAACAGGATGGCACGACCTCCAGCTCGGCCCCTTCTCCGTTCCTCCTTTCTGCCCTCGTGGCATCAAAGGCCAAGGCCCGCGCCCGGCGCAACTTGACGCGAGAGGTTGGGGTAAGCGGGGGGGGGGGTGCATATGTCACTCGCGCGCGCGGGTGTGTCATCTACACGACAGCAGCGGCCGGACACGTTCGAGCACGACCGGCGTACGACGGCGCACCGCTCCTTCTCGAGCTCTGACGCGGTCTTCCTTTTTTTATCTTAGTCATTTGTTTTTTCGCGCCATACAGCAGCTGCAGAAGGAGCACTGGTATCGCGGCCACGAATGGCCTGTGTGGAGCACAGCCGCTGCACCGCGCTCCATACCGGGCTGGAGAAATTAGGCGCCGTCTTCCTCATCTAACCACTACCATTAACACCACCAAACTGCAGTAACCTGGATTAGACTGATAATCTTATCCATTTTAAAGCACATATCTGGTATAGTATCCCTGCGCACACGTGTTACTAGCCTGATCGACATTAAAGTTATCGAACGTGACTGCAAAGGAGTACTGACACAAAATTTGAAAACAAAAATGTTAGGAATGTTGCTGTTAACTGAAATTTGTCGACAACCCCAAAGTAAGGTATCGCGGGAATGCATGGAATATATGTTAACTACCACTACTTTAAATAGAATGCTCGACTTTGACATGGTAGTAGGCCCGTGTAATGTGTCGACGTCAGTTTAAGGAACACTAGATGGTCGAAATTTCCTGAGCCCTCCACTACGGCGTCTCTAATAGTCATATCGTGGTTTTGGGGCTTAAAACTCCAGATAGTATTAAGACTGGCGGTTTCGATATCGACAGCGGTTTCACAGTGACGCGCAAATGCATTCTGACGTCACAAGGGAGACGGCAACTCATGCACACAACTAACAGCAGCTTTGTCATCTGCTATCATTTCCATGTGGTGCACGTGAACAATGATGCGTGCATCACGGTACATCGATTCTGATAACGATTTCTGAGATATAGGCTATGCATGCCGGACAAGAAGGTCGTCTCGTCACGATAATTAGCGCTGCAGGGGGGCATGGCTTGCCAATGCTAATAATAATAACTGTTGGGGTTTAACGCCCTAAAACCACGATATGATTGCGAGGGACGCTCTGTAGTGGAGGGCTCCGGAAATTTCGACCACTTGGTGTTTCTTTAAATTGCACCAAAATCTAAGCACACGGGCCTCAAACATTATCGCCTCCATCAAACATGCGCCCGCCCAATGCCACCTATAGACTATAAGGCCTGCTGCCCCGCCGCGGTGGTCTAGTTGCTAAGGTACTCGGCTGCTGATCCTCAGGTCGCGGGTTCGAATCCCGGCTGTGGCGGCTGCATTTCCAATGGAGGCGGAAATCCTGTAGGCCCGCGTGCTCAGATTTGGGTGCACGTTAAAGAACCCCAGGTGGTCGAAATTTCCGGAGCCCTCCACTACGGCGTCTCTCTTAATCATATGGTGGTTTTGGGACGTTAAACCCCACATATCAATCAAACTATAAGGCCTGCTCACTGCCACCATGACGTCACTCGTTTTGCCCGAACGAGCGCTCGTACGGGAAGCAGTGAACTCATTGCCACCATCGTCTCCCAGTAAAAGATAAAGCGTTGCGGCGGCTACTTTTACACGCTTAACAGCTTTATTCTGCCTTTTGGGTGAAAAAGAGTGCTGGTTTAAGTAACGTTTTGTGCGTCAAAGCATTTACAGATTCACGTGTGAGTCATTTCTTCCACGAAAAAGTCAAAGATTGTATGTTATCGAACGTGTGATCGATCTACAAGAACAAAGTTTTATAGACCAACAAAGTGACGAAATAAGTAGGGAGAATTTTATTCATTCTTTATTTACACCCATAGACACTATATAGAGTATGCAGAGAAGCTGTTCCTACTCAGTATTATTTGTGCTCTTTCAAACATCTATCTTCTTAGACACGTAGTTATTGAGGAGAGTTTGTGACGCTGCCACAAGTATGTTATTCAGCACATTATCAGGGTCAGGACCATTGCAAGAGAAAACGAAATCTTTCGTTTCGCAAAAAAAAAAAAAAAATCTTGTGACCGACACAGGAAGCCGCGTTCCCTCTTGGGCACTCTCACAGTGGTGCGTAGTCGGCCATATAACGTATGTCCCGCGAAATATGTTAGTATTGTGTCTATATTAAACCGTGTAGCCCCCGTGGGTGCTTCTACTTCACTGCCGGTTCTTGGATCGGTATACCTAGGTAGTGGTTCCTAATTATTTTAGCTTGAAATAGAAATCACACCTGAAAACCAATTAAGAAACCGCTTTGCCGTAAGTGTCTACACGCACCTAATTTCCAGAAAACTTATTATGCTAAGGTGCTAACCGCAATAAAGCGGTATGAATACCGGCAAGAAATATTATGCACAAAACCGATGCATTAAGTCATTCCTTCCATTTTTATACACCAAATGAACAGAAGTAATACAATTCCGCGGCGCTAATCGCTAATAGCAAAATGTTTACCGATCCTGAAGGAAAAACGCCTGTTCTGAAAATGTACTACCACGCGCGTTTATTGTTTTAATGAGAGGGCTTACGCCAAAAAGTCAGGATACATGACACTTTTATCTTAGAGCAAGAACGGAACATGGTGGATATGGGGCCATTGGAACGAATTAGAAATTTGTAGTACGGACACACGTACCTCCAGGTCACGAAGAAAACGAATGTCTAAGACAGCTTGACAAACAACACACTCCCATATTCTTCTTCAGTTGTCCTTAGGAAACGAGAACGCTCGCAACTATAGTATACGGTCCCTTTGTCGCGCAGCATCTCCCAACCATTCGGATTCGCAGCCGTACAGATTGCGAATACCCAGCTCACAAAACACATCACACATTCAAGCTGAAGTTCATGGACACAGAAAAAGACGGTCTTCGCGATTCGCCCACAAGTATACACCAGCACGCCACGAAAACGTTCGTCGGGCTTGCCAATCCATGTCTGTCGAGCGACGAGAGCAAGCGTATAGGCTGCCGTCAGCCATACCATGCTGAATGCGCCGGTTCTCGTCCGATCACCGAAGCTAAGCAGCATTGGGCTCAGTCAGTACTTGGGAGGGAGACCACCTGGGCACACCGAGTGCTGATGGCACCTTCTTTGCCCCGCCGCAGTGGTCTAGTGGCTATAAGGTACTCGGCTGCTGACCCGCAGGTCGCGGGTTCAAATCCCGGCTGCGGCGGCTGCATTTCCGATGGAGGCGGAAATGTTGTAGGCCCGTGTGCTCAGACTTGGGTGCACTGTTATGACCGTCGGCAGTAGGCGCCATGCTGTCGCTGAGAAGCCTAGCCGGGCAGCGTTCCCACGCCTGGAACCCAGTTTTCTCGGAACCAGCGTCCAGAGATGACGGGGGAGCGGCGCTCTTTTAATCCTCAAACAAGTAGCCGAGTGGCCGGCTGCCTATACTCGTCAGGCATTGTCCCTGCTAGCCGGAGGATGAGACGTCGTGTCGCCACGATGTCCTAAGCCGTTCCAGAGAGGACAACAAAGACAGCGTCTTCCTTGGAAGAAACCGCGGCCGCCGCCACAAATTGCCCTGCTAATTGAGCGGACAGATTGGTGGACCGTTTGATGTCTGCTGTCAGGAGCTTCGGACCCCTCGACCAGCGGCACACACACGGCGAGAAAGAGTCCCTCTGGCGCCACCTTGCAGTGCAGTGATCACGACTCAATATTGGATGTTCACGTGCACCGTGCATGCTCGTACCCCTCGCCTGTTGTGTGTGTGTGATTGGTGTTCCACTCAAGAAGGAGGAGCCCGACAGGGCTTATAACGACGCCGCAGGGTGCTGGACGTCGCTCTGAACCATGTAACGGTTCAACCGCCACGCTCGTGGTTTGTGAACTGCTAACCTCATGCTGTAAATAAGTTTAAATAGTGCCATAAACCTGTTTGTTTTTCGTATCCCCATTTTGTCAGCGTTCGTTTCCTCAACCCGAAGCTACACCACGCTACCACCGGGCAGACCCCGGTCCGCAACAACTGGGTGCTAGCGGTGGGATCCGCAACAACTGGCCCCAGCGGTGGCATCCACAACAGCACGTTAAGGAACCCCAGGTGGTAAATTTCCGGAGCCCTCCACTACGGCGTCTCTCATAATCATATGGTGGTTTTGGGACGTTAAACCCCACACATATCAATCAATCAGCAAGCGTATAGGCACATCTGTGCAGCGAAACGCGCCGGTCACAACAGAGTGACGTCAGAGGCTACAGGCAGACACGGTTAGCAGGTTATCTAGATGGCATTGGCCCGCCGCGGCCGGAATTCGATCCCGCCACCTTCGGGTCAGCAATCGAGAAACTTAATCAGCAGATTACCGTGGCAAGTAACCTCAAAGTCAAAGCAAAATATTTAATGCACGTTATCTGACTCCGTTATGTGTCTGAGAGCGTTGACACTGCGTAAAAAGTAAAAGAAAAATGCCCTTTTGCGAAAATAATGTCAGTACTCCTATAAATTTGCGTAAGGTGGTGAAAGAAGTCAATTCGCGATCGATAAACTCGAGTATCCCTGCGTGTGCATTGAAAATTTCACACTGAAATTGTGATTCAGCAAGTAACACTGGATAAGGTGAATGATCTTTCAAGATAAGAAACTTGCCAGCATATCAGTATGAAAGGCTGCTCCTTTTATCCTGCAATGAAAACGTAAATCACGATGAACCGTGATCATTATATTAATTTGATTGATATGGGAGGTTTAACGTCCCAAAACCACCATATGATTATGAGAGACGCCGTATAGTGGAGGGCTCCGGAAATTTCGACCACCTGCGGTTCTTTAACGTGCACCCAAATCTGTGTACACGGGCCTACAACATTTCCGCCTCCATCGGAAATGCAGCCGCCACAGCCGGGATTTGATACCGCGACCTACGGGTCAACAGCCGAGTACCTTATAACCACTAGACCACTGTGGCGAGGGCAACTTGCCAGCATATCAGTATAAAAGGCTACTCCTTTCGTCCTGCAATGAACTTGAAGGTAAATCACGATGAATCCGTGATGATTATATTACCCGTGGTGTTATATTAACTATTCTCCCTATACTATCGGGGGTTTTACGTCTCGAGACCACGATATGATTATGAGAGACGCCATAGTGAAGGGCTCTGGAAATTTTGACATTCTGTAGTGTACTGACATCGCACCATAAACGGGCCTCAACCATTTGACCTTCATTGAACTGCCACGGCTGAAATCGAATTCGCTACCCTACAAAGTCGACAGCCGAGCGTCCTAAACGCTGCTCCACCGTTGCGGACAATTAATTGTCTTTCAGTTCGCAACTCTCCTCATACTATCTGCCTAGCGAGTGCGGGGCATGCACGCCGCAGAACTGCGAAACCGATTACAAAACACACAAGTACACAGACATTTACAGGTTAGGCCCTGGCGAAAATTCGCTCGATACGGCTCGCACAAAGACACCTTCTCAACCTACGACTTGCTTTCACAAAGACAATTTCTTAACGATGACGATAGTTATAGCGCGAGAACAAAACGACGACACAGAGACAAGAAGGAGACGAAGGACTTCTTGTCTCTGTGTTGTCGTTTTGGTCTCGCGCTACAACTATCGTCACGCCATACCAACTAGCCCAAGCTGCCACACTTCTAAGTTACAATTTCTTAAGCTACGACTTGGTCTTCATGGCTCTTCTTATAAGTACCTGCATCTTATATTGTGCGTCGCGTCAGATTTCTCGTTATAAGTGCAAGCTTATTTTGTACGGTTCGCCAATCTTCGTTGTAGGGACATCTTATGTTTTTGGCTTGGCGTGGGTGTTCTTATAAGGACTTCCTTTGTTGCACGTCTCGTCACTGCCCTCTTATAAGCATATTTTATCTTTTAAGCATCCTCGGGGCTCCTCTTATAAGCACACACTTTATGGTACGTCTCGTCATGATTTTCGTTTTAAGCGCTTCGGATATTGTAGGCCTCGTCATTGCCCTTATATAGGAACGTCTAAAAATATATAAACGTCGTCATAACTCTCGTTATTACGACATCTTCTCACACTGACGTCGATACTCGTCGAGACGTTACGAAATCATCACTGGAAATCTAATCAAAACTGCTTGCATGTACATGCCTTGCCATTGTTCATTAACGTCAAATAAATGAGACACCTGTTTTTTGTGTGTTTTCTTTTTCTCTTCGACGTCACTTCCCACGTCTTGCACGAGTCAGCGTGGCGACATGGCGCCACACTTAGTCAGCTCAGAAGCACGCAGAAGTCTTCTTTATGTTCCCTACAGTAGCGAGGAGATTTCGTGACAAACACTTCATGCACAATGTCACGCCGCCGTTGTCTGTCTATCGCACTATAGACGCAGTATATCCCGTACACCCAAAAAGAAAGGCCTTCCAGAAGTACATTTTTCCTTCAGACAGCACTTGACTGGAACGACCGTCCCGCCCACATCGCCATGTCATCTCAGTTCGATCAATTTAAAAACGCCGTAAAAAGCCATATTTTAATTTTTCTAATTGTGATCTACTGCTGTTTTTCTATATTTTGTTAATGTTTGTGCCACTTTGCTTTTTTTTTGTTTCATCTGTTATGTTTAATTTTTTTTTTTTGACCACCCTTCATGTCATGTCCCTCGGGATCGTTGAGGTACTAATAAACGAAAAAATCGTAGGTTCTTTCATTCCTTGCCAATAGGCAATGCATACATCAGACCTGCACATCGAACATCACGACATTATCAACCCAACGCACTGTTTTTTCAAATCACTGTACGCAGTCGATTACACAAAAGCATGTGGAAAACTCTTTTAATATCATTACAGCGTGGTACCGGGAGGTGTGTAAGCTGCACTATAGGCTGTCTGAAAAAAAAAAAAAATCAATGCTGGAAGCTCCACCTCAATGAAAGCTGTGTATGAACGGCGCAGCATTGAGTCGCCTGTCTTTCTCATTTTCTTCTTCAAAACTTCATTATTTATCCTGTATATGACGCGAATTCGCCAACCTGGCTACTCCACGACGTAAGAGTGATGTCGGGGGCCATATCGTGAGCGTATATACTGGACCAGCCCAGGGCTTGATTCTGGCAAGTTGTTGATTTAAGCAGCCTTTCGAATTGGTCTCGCGTAATACCGGTCATCATGGAGTGAACCGCACTCGCATAGAATGTGTTAAAATGCACATTTTCTTTGCAAGCTTTTCGTGTAATTTCTATTTCTTCCACTCCGTGTCACTCACTCCCTGATTTGAACCGGTGAATAGAAGCTACCCTATGATTTGCTTGAAGTTGCCTTAGTGTTATGGCTTGTGCTCTGTTTAGGCTTGCCTGCATGGGGGAGTGGGTAAACTTTTCTGCATGCTTATACGACATCGCTGCTATCACCTGCTCACCTGAGTTCACGGAAGTCTCTGCATTTCTCTCACCATAAAAATGTTCCTTCTAATCCCAGCCCTTATGTTATACCCCTGTCGGGGGCCTTTAAGGAATAAAGATGAATGAATGAATGAATGAATGAATGAATGAATGAATGAATGAATGAATGAATGAATGAATGAATGAAGCGTTTAATGATTTCATTGTACGCGGTCAGTTTACCTTTGTGTAGTGCAATCAACCCAGTGACGTCAGGGTCATTTGTATTAGCGCACCAGTAAGTTAGATCGCGGGTAACCCTGTTGGCCGACTCGTTTGGATTGAGATGTAGGCCTTCGATGTTACCCATGCGTCCGGGGAACCAGTGATTGTATTCGATGTCCATGCTTTTGTAGTGTAAGCTACACTAGCCGCGGTTTAGCAGCTTCGCGTTACTTATCGAGAGCCGGGCTGCGCATGCCCGAGGAGCAGTGACGTCACACTGCGCACAGCTGGCACGCCGGAGAAGTCCTATAGAAGCTCCTGGAGTGACGTGCCAGTCCTGGTGGGCTGGCAATCAATTGACTCGCATGAGCTCACTCGCTAGTCTGTCTGTCACTCACGCTACGCATATCCTGGCATAGCCGAGCTAAGCCAGCGCTAATTCTCATTGTACTGACCCATCTGGCCGTCTTTGGAGCAACCGTTTCTCTGCTCAGTCGCGTTTATGGGCTATTTTCGTGCGATTATGTGACATAGTCCATCCTTTCTTTATATATATTTTCTGGTGGTTATCTGATTTTTTTTTGCGATTGTCTATTCAGAACGCAGCACGCGTAACTCTCGGTGGTGCCCCGCCACGGTGGTCTAGTGGCTAAGGTACTCGGCTGCTGACCCGCAAATCGTGGGATCAAATCCCGGCTGTGGCGGCTGCATTTCCGATGGAGGCGGAAATGTTGTAGGCCCGTGTGCTCAGATTTGGGTGCACGCTAAAGAACCCCAGGTGGTCGAAATTTCCGGAGCCCTCCACTACGGCGTCTCTCATAATCAAATGGTGGTTTTGGGACGTTAAACCCCACAAATCAATCAATTAACTCTCGGTGGTGGAGTTTCGCTGGCTCGATTTAGTGAATGAGCCCTGCGGCGACGCTGGCGTTCCAAAAGTGCAGAATCCTCGGGTAACGTCCCCACGCTTCTCCGAAGAATGACGAAAGATTCCTTTGTCATTCTTCGGAGAAATGCGGTGTCCGCTACACACTTGCAAGGAATTTTCGGCAATCTTTTTCGTGTGCAGTGGCTGATGATGATGAAGAATTAAGCCTGCAATGGGTATGTGCCACAGTTAATGGCCGATCAGGAGCAAGCTTTTGTAACTGGTTTGGGGCATTGGACGACCCACTCGTTACGCAATTCGAATTTGTGTGATGCCTGGTTGTTCCTTTGCTGGTCCAAAACGATATTACTCATACTAACGCGATTTCTTTCCCGACAACAAGCCTGCATATGCCTAAGGCAAGTTGGCAACGGAATTTCAAGCCCCGCCGTGGTTCTACGGTAGTATACTGGGCTGGCACGCCGAGAACCCGGGTTTGAATCCCGCTGTGTCCTTGGTGTTTTCTATTTCGTGCGATAATGGTTGAGGGCAACTACAGCGCCGCACGCCACCCTTTCGTGATCTCAAATAAGTTTTCGCTGTAAAACAAGAGCTGCGACCAAAAGATGTATGTTTACTTACGCGATCACATATACCCTCCCTTACCTTCACTTTAAGTTAGCAGAGGAGGAATCAATCAACACCCTCCTCCGCAGAGTTTACAAATACGCGCTAGGCATTGCAATCAATACCTCTAATGCGCTACTCCACCAGACAGGAGTCATAAATACTCTATGTGAAATCCGTGAAGCCCATTTAACAGCTCAATACGCAAGGCTCGCGGCCACTAGCGCAGGTCGCCACATTTTATCGTCTACCCGAATTAACTTCACCTCACTCACCAATGCTAAATACAACATTCCCCAAAACATACACAAAACAATTACTCATACCGCCCCTTCATAAAAACATGCATCCAACATATCACACTAAGCGTAGAATCCAAAGAGCAAGAGCTCTTCAGAAAAAATTGCATGGAACCAATGACGTGCTCTATGTCGATGCGGCAGAATACCCATCCTCCTCATCCTATGCCCTCTCTGCTGTCGACTATAACGGCAAGGCGCTCACAACGGCATTCGTCACTGTCAACTCTTCGGAGGAGGCAGAGGAGGCTGCCATCGCTTTAGGTCTATCCATCCCCAATATCACTATGATTGTAAGTGACTCCAAAACTGCCATACGCAACTTCAGCGCATTTCGCATCTCATCAACTGCCCTTTCAATTCTTAAGAGACACCCTCCCACGCAACACGTTGCTCTCATATGGACGCCCGCGCATGCGGGGTTGAGTGGCAACGAGGCGGCTCATACCTGTGCTCGAGGAATGACCAGCCGAGCGCAGGCCTCTGATGGCGTCTTAGACCACGCGGCCTTTTTCAGCGCGAGAGATCGTCTTTTGACCTTCCACGATATAACAAATCACTACCGCCTACAGCGCACTATATACCCCCCCCCCCCCTTACATCATGGAGCTTCGCGCTACCATGAAATACTATGGCGCCAGTTACAGACGCGTACATTTCCTACCCCATGTTTTCGCCATCTTATACACCCTGCAATATGCCCCTCCCCTTTGTGCATTTTCTGTCAACGAAGAGCTAACCTAGACCATATCATGTGGGGGTGTACTCGAAACCCACCACCCAATTCTCTACACTTTAATAGTAAGGAGCAGTGGGAGGCTTCTATGTGCAGCTCGGCGCCCGAGGTCCAGGACCAGATCTTGGATTGGGCCAAGAGGGTAGCGGAGACCTACGCTGGGTAGGCTCCTCTGACACTCCACCACCGCACCTTTCCCTCTTGGGATAAATAAAGTTTTTCTCCTCCTCCTTCCCCACCACCTTTTTTTAGGGGTGACGATCCTTAATGTGTGGGTCCACCTCGCAGCATATTCACGGAGTGAATGATGATGAGGGGGGCGAAGCTTCTGAGGGATTTATCGGCAAACCGCGAATCATCCGCATGCCGCGTCCGTCCGTTGTCTGACGCACGGACGAACGCAGGGACGGATGCATTGGCGGACTGACAGACGCTTAATTCGTCCCGCTCATCAGCACTCCCGTGGATATGGTGATTTTTTCATTGTGACATAAGCTTGCCCATACGGCATAACACTTTTATTGTGTAAGCGTATTAGATGTGTGTCGCATGACTGCTGTTGTGTACGAAGTGAAGCTGTGTCTTGCGAAATCAGTTGTCAAGTGATTCTACCACTGTTCTGAAGGCCAGCTTGCAATTGAATACAGGTGCGTTCCCAAAGCAACTCTTGATTCGTTATAACAGCAAACTACGTGTCCAGCACTAAATGCAGCTGGTGACTGTCGTGGCATGCGGACTTGCATAAGTATGCAGAAACAACCGTTATCAGTAATTGTAATGCTCAGTGTTAGACACGTGACCAGTGACACATGAAATTTAGTGCATTGTCAGTCACCTAGATTGTAAAATTTTTATTTATTTACAACATACTGCGGTCTTGAAAAGACCAAGCAGGAGAGGCACAAAAATTAAGTGGAAAACACACGCAAGCGTGATAGATGAATGATGTGCACAAAATACAAGAAGATAAGTACATTATACAGAGATATATAGATGAGCTTAAACACAGGTTAATACTACCTTCAGAACAACGGAGATGGGTCTATCTCCCTATTATACATTCACAATTGCGATAAACAGTAAAGCAAGTCGAGTACAGGCTACAATACAGACAATATGGCACGCTCAAAATGGCAAATAGACTGAGATGGGAAGACCACTTCATGCAGTGAATTCCATTCCGAAAATGCGTACACAACGAAAAGCGCGAAGTTCCCAGACCCCAGGGAAAGCCACAATAGCATTGAAAGTGGTATTACGTACAGCGTCACACAGGAATCATAACGTTTATTTCATCTGCCATAACACTTACCAACCAGTTTTACTGAGCCACCCAATTTCTAAGCTTATATATGAAATTATCCAGTCCGCATCTGACAAAAATTTCATGAGGCTGAAAAAGTATACGAGTTAACTATATACCTCTCGGGCAACAAGCTGTACCGAAGCTCCCTCTCTGGAATATCATTTCTACGATGTTTGTCAAATGTGGATAACTGGCATCGCCTTCCATGCACACAGCACGTTAAGTCAGCATTCACAAGCTCGTTCTTAGCATCTCACTTTGACCCAGCAGCAGTATGAGACTGGAAATAGGGCGCGCTTGGAAGTGAAAACGCACGTATACGCGACCCAACTAGGGCAATGATAAAGAAAAGAAAAATATAGCGGAGGCACTTAATCAGTCAGCATCGGTAAAGAGCGTGCCCCCCACGCACGCACCCCGCTGAACCCGCGAAAAGTCCTTCGGACTCTGACCCACGCGATGGTTGGGGACCGATCACGCCGATGGCAAAGCGGGCCCGCCACCACTTCTCCGTTTCAACCCGTAGTAACCAACCCAGTCGTGCCAGCACTTCAGTCCGGAGCATGCCGACACTTTTAATTCGCACCGCCGAATACCGTGTGGCCGTTCATCGAACGTCGCTAGCGCTTTTCCACCCACGCGGCGGCACATGCCGCCGCAGGCTACGTACGTCGTGCGTGCGCGCGTGCTAGGCATCGGGCGCGCCCGGGCAGCTCGCGTGCCCGACGCGCCCTCTCTGCATCCGGAGGAAAGCAAAAAAAAAAGGTAAAAAAGAATGACCGGCCGCGTGCGCTCATGGAGTTGGGGGTTGAAGAGAGCGCAGCCAGCGCCACGGGGGGGAGGGGGGTGATAGAAGCGAGCGGCTGCGGCGCGCCGACGCATTCACCAACAGACGCACGCACACTGGCGGCTGCGGCGGCAGCCTGTTTGCAGTGCAGCGGCACGTGTAGCAGCGGCGGCGGGCAGCCGGCAGATGTGGCTGTCCCCCACACCCCCCGGCGGCGCGAGCCGGGGCGAGGGCGAGCCGCGCTGCGATTGGCTGCGCGAGCGTGGGAACGCGGGTGCCGAGCGTGTCTCACACGGACGGCGCACGCCTGTTTGACCTCGGCCGCTCGATAAAGGTCTCCTCCGGTGGCATTTTCCCACACTGGCTGCGGGCACGTGCTACTCTCCGAGAGCGCCGGGTGCCTTTCTCGCTCTCCCCTTCCCAGCGCACGCTTCTTTCCTCCTCGCTCGGCAGCTTAGAAAAGGAGCGCCCTCGCGACGCTCGGGCTCATTGCCGTTGTAGAACGCGCGCTTGCCACATCGTCGTCGCCGTGAGCCGTACGTTCTCCGGCACGCTCTTGCTTTTGGCGACAACCAACTTCCTGGATTACTCTCGCGCGTCTCTACAACGCCGCTTCGTCGTGTGTTTTCTCAACTCGAGTGACAACCACGGCGCAAACCAGCAACATGCCTGCCGACAGGGCACCGAGCAAGGCCAGCGAACTGCGACGGGTAAGTTCCCGGTCCACTCATCTCTGAGGTTGCAACCCCTTGTTGGGGACTTATATTTTTTCAAGCGGTCAACCACTTCGATGTCGAAGCTGAATGTTACCGAGTCTGATACTGTAGCTTAGTATTACGCAGTTTAAATTAGTTTCGCTCACTGCCTTAAAACTTTCACAGCTAGTTAGTTTCACCGTTTTAGGATTACAGGAGCCGTTAACCCTAGTTTCTGATTTGGATATGCTACATGACGGTATGTCACGTTTGCCTCGACTGACCTTGTTCTCCGACGTTTTGTGTTTTGCAGAGTACCAAGCCCATCATGGAAAAACGTCGCAGGGCCCGCATAAACCACAGCCTGACTGAGCTGAAGAATCTCATCTTGGATGCACTTAAGAAAGATGTAAGTATCATGTCTGCAGATGCATTACAGCTGGTTCACTTTCTGAACCTTTTACGTCAAAAGTGACTATCAATAAATCTAACTCTCATCCCCATTAGTGCGTATCAAAGTTCATAAAAATGTCGCTGAACTTTGATTTCTCTACGCTACGTTGCGTAATCGTAAGTGGCATTGAAAGTCTTCGAAAGCCATGCTACTGCCCACTGCTGTGCAACTGCGCGGTTCGCTTCTTTCCGAAACCACCTTTCAGGACGCGCTGCTTTGAGTTAGCTCAGGCAGAAAAAGTAAATAAAAAAAAATCTAATGGTGGTGATGCCATCCTCTTCTTCCAACGGTCTTCCAATCCCACCCTCCCCCCCGTGGGGTTTGTTGGAATGTCCGAACATTCCCTCACCGTTCCCGTGTAGTTGTGAGGGAGCGAACGGGGGGAGGGTGGCGGGGTCTTCTGCGGCAAGTGAATACGTGCCTCCTCCTGGGGAGGGAGGGGGAGCGCTTTCCATTCACCGGTCGTACGTATCTCCCCTGCTCTGCTGCGAGAACCCGGCCCGTTTCCCACGGTCGCCAGCGCGCCAGATGGCGGGCGCGATGCTCGCTTCTTGTGTTTGTATCCCCCTCCCTGGTCCGCTTCTTCGTCTTGGTTGTCCCTCCCTCGTTTCCTGTTCGCCGCGGCGTTTTTTCTTGAACGGCCGTCCGGAAAGGAATTCGCTGGACGCGGCTGGCTCTGCTGGCACTAGCGTAGCACCGCGCATTATTACAACGACCCTGTCGTAGTAAGTCGCGCCAGTTGTAGCTGTGGCGTTCATTCCAAGTCTGGCTCACACTGCGCGCACCTTTAATCGTCTCTTGAGCGCACTGGGAGAAAGAAAAGCGTCTGGCGTGACACGCTCCGTGGTTTCATCATCGCCGTTCTTTCGCTCGTGGAAGCAGTGGGGGGAGTTTACTCATTCTCAGCGCCCCGTCGGCGCGTGCGCTGCTGGCAAGAGACGCGCGTGCGCTGAAAAGTGAAAGAAAAGAAATTTATTCACATTTTTTCTTTCCCTCTCGCGCTGTGCCCTTTCGCTATTCTCCTCAGCGCCGCAGCTTTGCTCTCTCCCTATTTCGCAGCTGTGCGCATCATACTCGCCGTTTCTCTTATTTCGTTTCCTCGGCGCTTTCGGCACGTGTGACCGTTGAAATTGCCGGGGCGCGCGCTTGGGAAACAGGATCGCCCTTGAACGCGACAGTAATCGCGACCTGCCACGTGTAGTATCTTCCTTTTTAAGCGCTGCACTATGGTTTTCCAAGACTTTCATGGTTGTTGGGGGTTAGAAGTTTTACACTTTGCATGCTTTTGTACGATGTCTTTCGACAAATGACAGTGGTGTCTTACGGTTACTTCTTTTTTTCGTATCTTCCAGAACGCTCGGCACTCTAAACTGGAAAAGGCCGACATCCTGGAAATGACGGTCAAGCACCTCCAGCAGTTGCAGAGGCAGCAGGCCGCGCGCTCTATCGTGTCCGACAATTCGGTGGCCGACAAGTTCCGCGCCGGCTACCGAGAGTGCGCCGCCGAAGTCGGTCGCTACCTGGGACGCCTCGACGGCGTGGACGGCGCCGTCCGTCAGCGAGTGATGGGTCACCTGGCCTCCAGGGTGTCCGAGCTGTCCACGCCTCCCCCGAGTCCCGGTAGCGAGGACGGCGGACACTTCTTTAACGCCTCCGCCGGAAGCGTTCAGCTGCTCCCCACCAGGTTACCCTCGGGCGAGATCGCCTTCTTGCTGCCCCAGCCGTCTCAACTGTCCGTCTACGCCCCGGTCTCCCCGCCGGCCACGCCAGGTCTGGCCACGACTGCCGCCTCCTCGGGTATTCTCAGCCCGGCCTGCAGCGAACGCTCAATGTCTTCTTCCTCTTTGTCTTCGCCTCCGAGCCCTGTCTCGCCGTCTTCGTGCTCGTCTTCCTCGACCTTCTCTCACCACCACCAAAGCTTCGGTGGCGTCTACATGCCAGCGACGCAAGCCGCTGTCAAAGTCGAAGATGAAGCCGTCTGGAGGCCCTGGTGAAACACGGGAAGCAGATTACGCACAACTGTTCAACGGTGTCGGCTTGGGTGTTCGGATGATTCCTTTTTTTTTTTTTCCGCTATACTACCATCTTGAAGTCATCCACCGTAGCATCTTACCAGTACACCGCGACAAATTGCATCATGATCTCCAAGGACAGTTCCTCTCCCCCTTCGTGTTTTTTTACACACGAAAACCACCACGTCGTCAATGTCCTTCGTTGGATCCATCCCAGAATTCTCCCGCAAGTGCCTTAAAAGAACTCTTGACCGTCTGCTAATACGTCACTGTGTTCAAGTTGTTACCGCTAGCGTCCATGGAAGCATCGCTGTCAGACGCGTTAAGTTATTTTAAAAACTACCACCTGTTATCGCGATGGAAATGGCACGTAAGGACTGATAAGGGCGGCATCTCGTTTTTCTTTGTTAATACTGTACATAGTTATCGGAGTCAGATTGTTTACTATAAAGTGCTCTTGTCAATTCATGCGCAGCATGTCTCATTATGTGAAACTGCTTTTGTCAACGTAGTTTTGTATTTCGACTGTGATATTTCGCTGCGAAAGGTTTTGGGCCGTCGGGCTGACGTGATGTGTTCGATCTGTTAACCTTTTTTTTTCGATCGCCCGATCGGTCTGCAGCTTCGCCACAAACCAACCCATCTTCAGCTATTCATTCGCAGCTTCTCGGAGTTTGTGAATATATTTATTTTCTTTTTCTTGTACAATTACGTTTGAAAAGAAAGATGAAAAAAAATTATCAAATTATCCTCGCTCGGTTGTTTGACGCCGTCGAGGTTGAATAAAAGAAATGCTGTTTCAAACATGACATGTGCCTCTTGACGTCATTTCGCTCGCATCTGCTCGTATGGAGCATCTACATATGTAGCATGTACAAAAAAAAAAAAATGCTCCATCGAGCTTGCATGTACCGATGTAGGGCAGTGACTCGATTGTACCTTCGTGCTTCGACTCACTCCCGACAAATAGCGCATGGAAAGAAGACAAAAAAAAGTGAATGCAGGGACCAGTTAAACTGGTAACAGTATAAAAACAAACAAAAACTCGTGGTTACTTCTCTTAAAGCCACTCGGTTATGTTGTTACTGTAGAGTAAAAGTTCGAAACAAGTAAGACTGCCTATTTGAAAAAATATTGTTGCAGTCGTTCTAATATGCACACAAGGGCATGCCTTCTGAATAATTGTTGGGGGGTGGCATGTCCCATAATCACGAAATGATTGATACCGTATTGGACTTCTTTGGAAATTTTGAACGTATGGTGCTCAACGTTCAACTAAGTCAAGCGAGGGTCTCTTAACATTTTTCCTCAATCGAAATGCGGCCACCGCGACGGGGGTCAATCCCGCGACCTGCAGGTCAGTAGTCTGACACTGTAAGCAAACCAGAGGACTGCACCATGCCATTCTTACTGTAGCTCGTGTGAGGTAACTATACCAGTGTCGCAATGCGTTACAAATCGGGAAGGCATGTCTGCAGACTATAGGTCCTCTATGAAGTACGATCTTCGTGGAGTGTCGGCCGCTCGCTGGCAAAATCAGTAGCCCTAAGAAACTGCGGCAGGAAGGTTAACTTACTGGTGTCCGTCTGGCGAAGTCCACACTGATCGCGCTCGGAGCAACAGTACTTCAATCGGAGCGTTCCGCCATTTGAGAAAAGGCTCTGAGCAGTGTAAAAAAAGAATGTAAGTACCACACACTCGCGAGCGGGATGAAGCGAATTCACGGGCGTCGCCCAGCAGGCGTCCTCACTGACCAGCCGTACCAGCACGTTGTTTTAAAAGGAGTTGTACCCCAGAACACCTACCGGTCGGTACTAAGAAAACCCCTTTCATATCTATGTAGCCTACACCAGACCAGCCCTACCCTTCCGTTTATTGCGCCTGGTTAACCTCCCTGCCTTCTCTTTTGTTGTTCTTCTCCAATGCCTAAGCTCTGGTTTGGAGTCACTGATATAAACCTCAGCGTCGCTCGCTATGAACCAAGCGCGGGGGGGGGGGGGGGCACGCTGTCGAAATCTGTGATGTCACATAGCGATGGTGCCGGACATGTCAACAAGGTGTCGTGATCTTTGTTTTGTTTTTAGTGTGTTTTGTTTGATGTTTACTAAGTCTCCACGGGCAGGAGGCGAAGCAGGAATTTGTGTCAGGACTCAGGAGAGATGGGGGAGGGGTTGTGTTTCTTCATTCGACGTGGGGTCTGGGAAGAGTGTCGTCGGCGGCGCAGACCGCATTCTGCTTTTTATTTAAAGGGTGGGCGCTGTTGTGACCGAGTGTCATTTTGTGCTCAGTATCCCACGGGCGAAACAAAATTTCAGGGGGAGGGGGCACAGCTTGGTGTGCCACCCTTAACTGCGCCAATGTAAAGCGGCGATAAAACCATGGTAATGAGAAAAGGAGCCCCCACTCTCTCCGATTATTACGATATGAGGTGGCATACTAGTACAGATAATGTTGATGCAGATGATGGCCGTGGTGGTGACGATATTTATCGACACCTTTTTGTAACCGGAGTGGAAGTGGGAGAGGGGAGTAGCATAATAGTTACGTAACTAGATTTTTCTTTCCTTTGATCAGGTATCGTTTCACCTGTTTTGCCATGCAGCCTCCCATCTTTTTATGCGCCTGTTTATTTTTTTTCTTTCTCGATATTCCGGCTGTGTGATTACCTTCACTGCTTCTAATTTTCGCCAATACTGCGAACGTCCCTTGCCTTACTTAAACTGATGACCAGTTCGTCTGCCTTGAAGCTCATATCCCGCGAAAGATGCACGCATTGCACTGTGTGTCTAGTAGCAGCCGACAAGATACCGCATCCTTTCGGGATTCAAAAGCATTTCCTCGGGTCAGATTTTAGTGTATGTGGCGGCATCTAGTGGCGTTTGCTTGAATCAAAGTGCACGTATCCTCGTTTGACGTTGCGTCTGACGTTTTTACACAAATAACAGAAGTCAACGTAGGCACACTCGTCAGAATTCGCTCAGAGAGCGGTAAGGTTTTTTTTTTTTGTATGTGATGGCTGGAAGCGCAATTTTTAACACCCATTAATGTTCCCTAGTGTGAGAATAGGCAGCTTATTTGGGTTTCAGTGCACCGATTCACGGTGCACTGGTCATAGTCGTGCGCACGAGAGGGGGGGGGGGGGGGGGGAGGAACCGACCCGTCACGAACGAACGAGTTGGGCGCAGTAAATCTTCGTCGCCCCCCCCCCCTCTCCCACCCCTAACCCTGCGCACGCTTATGCCCATTTGGGCATTTTTATTGCAACGTCCCGTAGTCTGCAGTGTGACGACGAATCACAGGATAAGTATTCGTAAATGTAATAAATTACATCGCTTATGACTCTTGTACACTTTTCTTAAATGTAATTAAGTTAAATAAGCAAACTAGAGCCAGTCGAAATTTACTACAGTAATGTACGATTACTTTTACAAGGTAGTGAAATTACTTTGAATTATACTCTATAACAAAATTTACCAAAAGCGATGTCAATCGCGCTTTCGAGTTCAGATGCTATACGCGGCTTTTGTGCGGGCTTGTCTCCAGGTAACTCGTGAGGTAAGGCCCTCAATAACTTGTCTTTGGTATTTCTCTTCCCTCTCGTGTAGTCAATTCTGTGAGCTACAGGGAGAGCGAGCTATATTTTACTCAAAAACAGTTTTGGGTGGTAATGAGTTTTTTTTCCTGAAGTTACTGTCCTGGTGTAATAATGCACTACATTACTGAATTTAACTTACTAATTTGACCGAGTTAACTGGCGGAACATGGGAGATGCCTTTGTCCTGCAGTGGACGTAGTCAGACTGATGATGATGATTGCTAAATTATCAGACGACCACAGGGATTTATTGAATTACTCATTAAAGCAAAAGGTAATTTTAATAACCCACCGTAGGGGTCTGGTAGTGTTCGACAGCCGTCTCGAAAGTTGAGCACCACGATTCCCAGGGCATGTGTGTAAAATCGCTAATCCCACCGCAATTGAGAGGGGAAGTGGCGTTCATCTAGAAAAGGCACAACGGGGGACGCATCTTTCCATGGCGGTCATTTCGTTATTAGAAATATAGGTCTTACTTACATAAAAATTAAAATCGTGCTTTGAAACTGAATTGAAAAAAAGACAAGCGTGGGTTCTCAGCTCGGGTAATCTTTCATTGTTCTATCGAGTCCTCTCTGAAATCGGTCGAGTGGCAGCTGCGCTTTTCAAGAGTGATAACGCAGCTGAGGGGTACTGAACACCGGTATCCATCGCAATGTAAACAAGCTGTTCAAAGAAAAAAAAACATTGATTGCGATATACGTAACCTGTCACGCACTTCAAAAATATGACGTTTGAAATATCAATTTAAAGGGAGGACACTTGCTAGAGGTGTTAAGGGAGTGATGAGCCTCAGGGGGGTTCAGGTCCCGCCCGGGAATCACGCCAGTGGAGAGGGGAGACATCCATATTTCTATACCGCATGGAGATGTTGAGTGAAGGATTCGAATTCGTTTCGACGAACATAGGACTCACAACTGAATTTGGTATAAAATAATAAATAAATAAACTGTGTTCTGTGGCGGCGCACGGTCAGTTTTAAGCGCGCGCGTTCAGGTGAACAGCCTGCAGGCTCTACTGCCGGCCTCGCCGGTAGTGTCGTATATCGCCGCTTGGATCCATCAGAGCGTATACGGGGCCATTTCTGCTTTATTTGAGCACGTGTGTCGGCATTGCGTACGGTGTACACAAAACGCACGCGCAAAAAGAGAGAGAGAGAGATTGTAAAAGAGGGCGTCAGCCCTTGTCCCGCTTTTACATCCTGTCGCGTAGCGCAGAACTGCTGCACATGACGCATACGTACTTCAAAGGAACGCTAATGGTAATGCAGCTGTGTTTACCACGCGGACACATTAATAACTGAGTCCCTCCAAAACCTAGATATCATCGACAACAACGCTCTAGCAACTGAGATAATAAAGCAAACATGTAGGACACTATAGTGGACTCTTGTTTATCAGAATTTCAGTTTGTTTTTTTTTTTTGCTTATTTTTGGGGATGGGGTTGTTGACGCAACGAAGCAAGGGCAACAAGCAGACCAGGACAAGCGCACAATTCGCTGTCATGTGGTGCGCATGCATTACATCGGGCAGAGATGCTTCCATGAACGCCTGCGTGAGCACATGTACGCGATGGCAGGGTTTCTTGGCTCAGCATCTCAGCAGGTGTGGTTGCTATGCACAGTTCAACACACAATTCTATCGCATAAGCACAAAGACCATCGTACCCGTACGATCACTGAAGCCGAAAAAAAAAATGGCGTGGAAACCTGACAACAGTGAGTAAGATAACTGGCAATTGCTCTCCTATATAGACAAATTTAAGAGTTTCAGTGTCTGGCAAATGGCACGCATGACTAATGGATCTGCTCTTCTGCCTCGCGCATCGAGTGTACAAGTTTTGTTTGTTAAAATGCTAACTTTCTTTTTCTTATCTTTTTTCCAGATTGCCATATAGGTGTCTGGTATAAACTGTGCTTACATGTACTGGTCATGCTTGTCGTCCGTGTTTACCGCGAAGTATATACGTCAATCATGAATCACCAACTGGCCTAAGCAAATAAAGGCCTTACAGATAAAGGCCTTATTCATGCCGGACATACGGGTTCCACCTGGGATTTACGGCTGCGAGTTACAGATGTATCACTTGTGCCTTGTCCTGATTTAGATGATATGCTGTCCGCCTGGTCAGTCGGTAAATCCCCACCGCACTTTGTGTTACATTGAGTGTTTACCTGTTCAGTCATCGTGTTCTAATCGGCTTGTTGTGGGCTTGTACCGAGCCGACAAGCTTCCACCATGTCTTGTCTTGTGTGAAACTATAACCGCAGTCGACGCGCTATGCCTTGGACCGTTTCTGCTTCTGGAGTTGACGTGTCTCGCTTTGCCTTTAAATTGCGTTGGGGACGTGGAAGCTAATACAGGCCCCTGGAATGAGGATGTGCTATCCCTCATAAAAGATTGCCACGATGACACTACAAAAGGCTTGAGCGATATCAACCAGAGGTTGAATGCCTTGAAGACTCGTGTCCCGACCATTGTGAAAATTTCGAAGAGCGTGACAAAGTTTAAGGACAACTTTCTGTGGCCGAATCTGGGAATGAAGCCAAGTATAAGTCGAATATGAGCAAGGCAAATGGACAGCTAGTGGATGTAGTTGACGACATGAACAACAGAGGGAAGAAGACTGGAGGAACAACCTTCTCATCAAAGCCCTTCCAGATAGTGATCATGAAGCTTACAGTGAGACAGAACAAATTGTCGGGAATTCGGTCGCTGATCACCTCAAGCGATATTGAACGGGCACACCGCTTCAGCCAACGTCGTCCCGTTTTTCAGCGTCCCGTCATTGTTACGTTTTATAACATTAAATCTAAAATGGATGACCTGCGCAACTCTTACAAGCTTAAAAACCCGGAAACAACAAAAAATGTAACTTGAAGAGGATTCCTCGCCAAGTGTTCAGTTCGCAGGGCGAAAAACTGCGGGTATTTATCGGGAGCAACCACACCGGCACCACCCGGTCTTTAACGAGCTTCACCTATACAAGGCAAGGTTTATCAGTACATGCGACCACGAGCACAGCGTTAAACCCCAACCCCCTCCCTTGACGCTACCTATCTGAAGGTCAGTATATATGGCAGTTTTGACTTAAATGGTATTTTGTATTGTAACCCATGCCTTCTTATTGCAACTTTGTATGCTTGCTGAAATTAAGCGTGATTTCTAACCAAGCTTTGCGAATTAGTACCATAGTAGAGCGAATTTTTACGCTTTGCCTGCGAAGTGCCCCCCCCCCGCCCCCTTCTCAATTTTACGTGCGAAAACTTGCTGATGGTCATCGGGCTGTGAATGTGGCTGTCTAACGTATTTTTCATAACGCTAGCATTGGTTACAGCAACAAAGAGTTGTTACAAAAACTGAAATGAAACGTGATAACGCTGAATGTTCAGGCTCACTTTCACGTGTTGAAAACTTCTCACGCACTTCACAGAACGCTGTAGACATGAAATAAATAGAGGAAAGATAAGGAGGTTAAGCAGGACAATCATGAGTTTGCTCCTACATTGAGGGTTGGGGAATGGTTTGGAAGTACAACTCTCTCTTTGAAACAGGAGTCAGCGAGGTTACACAAAACATTTAATCGACGTCTGCCATCGTGTGGATAGGTGTCGGTGGGAGGGGGCCACCAACTGCCGCGGGGTGATACGGCAGGCAGCAGCGCAACGACCCTACCTCGCTCGGACGCAGGGGTGCGTGCGTCCGCCGTTTGTCTCTCATGCGGCAGCCACGAAAAATAAAAGGCGGGTGGAGGTGGTCACTGTTGGACGTCGCCGCACCCTGAATCGCACGCATGAGCCGTCGGTGTGGTGGCCCCGTCTCATTCGGCCCCCCTGGCAGCGGAACCACACGTGCCGCACACGGCGCGCGCCGTCGTCCGCAAGGGGGCGCGGTGACGCCTGCCCGACGCTGAAAATAAAAGGCCCAGCAGCGGCGGCGCTTTGTGCGCTGCGCGGCGCGCTTAGTAAGCGCATCCTGCGGTTCGGAGGGCGTGCCTGCACAAAACACACACAGGAGATACGCTGGTGCACGCGGCGCAAGCGTCAGATATGTAGGCGAGCTCGGCACAGCGTCGATGCCGCGCGTAGCAGACGACACGGAGCCCCGCACTCCGTGAACAGACGACACCCCGTGGCGGAGGTGTGCATGTGAAAGGACGCGTGCATAAAAACCACGCCCCGCTTCCACGCGTGCGATCTGACTTCCTCGTCACTACAGCCTGCACTAGGGGTCGTTAGGATCGTTAGGAGCGCCAGGTAAAACACGGAGGGGGAGAGGGGAGTGAGCGCGAAAGTTGTTGATGATATGTAAGGTTTAACATTCCAAAACCACGATACGATTATGAGAGACGCCGTAGCGGGGGGCTCCGGAAATTTTGACTACCTGGGGTTCTTTAACGTGCACCCAAATCTGAGCACACGGGCCTACAGCATAGCACGAAACTTCTCCCCCCCCCCCCCTTTTTTTTTCTCCTCAAGAGCAAACATATAAGATAAACAGCGTGTTTCGAATTCTGTGCACTTTCTGTAGAAATGCTTCAGGTAGTCAAAACACAACGCACCTTTGTCCCTGCCTCCACTCTCCAATAACATATAACAAAACGCAGAAGCTTCCCGTATAAAGGATACCTATAGTATTGGTTATCATTAGTAGAAAATTTATTAGATCGGGTTAACGAGACAAATACTTAGCGTTACAGTATTTATAGAGTCGTTCGGAGTCAACGCGGAAAAAATACGAAATGAGGAATGGTATAAAATTTCTTACTTTACAGTGACGTGTCGCTGGTCCCTATTTGGCTACGAAATAGATAATGAAGCTTCGTCCTTATTCTTTTTTTTTTCATCTGTGGTACATGGTAATTTTGTTCCTATGATCAAGAAATTAACGATGATATTCGCCTCAAATGAATATCGATCATTCTAAACAGATTCCGTTGAACCCCACAAATACCCCATAGTTGCGAACTATGTTGCTGTTATGCGGCTTTAACTTTTAACATTGGCTGAACGTTGTTAATGTTCGCCTTTAATCACGCTGCAGCAATGTTGCCAGCAGACAATGTTGGGGGGGGGGGGGGTGATTTTAAATGAAAAGGAGAGAAACGTGTATCCTGTAACTGTCTCTCAGGGGGAGGACACCTCAACAGTGGCTCACCAGGTGGTGGGGGGGTAAAGGGGGATTAAAATGACACGATTAAAAGGTAGATAGATAGATAGATAGATAGATAGATAGATAGATAGATAGATAGATAGATAGATAGATAGATAGATAGATAGATAGATAGATAGATAGATAGATAGATAGATAGATAGATAGATAGATAGATAGATAGATAGATAGATAGATAGATAGATAGATAGATAGATAGATAGATAGATAGATAGATAGATAGATAGATAGATAGATAGATAGATAGATAGATAGATAGATAGATAGATAGAGAGGGGGGGGGAGGAAGGAGCGAGGCGCAGGGACAGCGAAAGACGGAAGTAAGGAGAAGATAGGAAAGATGGACACAGTCGCAAGAGTCCGAGGACGGGGCACCACTCGGCGAGAGCTCTTGTCAGGAGATGGCGTAGGGCGAGCCCAGTCGGCCAGAGCTGCGCTGTCGTCGGAGATCGCGGTGGCACACCGGTCGGCACGAAATCCAGCAAGCGAGTCCAATGTCGGAATGTTAAGAACTTGCGCCACATCATCAAATGGGTGTTGTTGACTTCATGCTGCCTGCATGTAGCCAACGTGTGCGCAAGAAAACTAAGACGTCATGTGCATGTACTGCGGTGTTTACTATCAGTAGTTAGCTACAATGGGCAAACACGATGGCGTCTGTCTTGACGATTTCGCAAGGAGTAGCAAACGTTTCTAGACGTGCCTAATGTCAGCCACACTTTTTTTTTTTGTTTCATTTGCCTTAATACTAACACGTGCACTGTGTCAGCATGACACGTGGAGTCATCGGCGTCTTTGCATCTCTGATTTACCAATGGGCAACTGCAGAAAAGTGACGCTTCACTCTCTAGCTGATACGACTTAGCATTTTCTTATTGCACAGCCTCCGCGGTGGTTCATTGGTTAAGGGGAGTCACCCTGTCATTTTTTTTTTCGTTTTGCTTGCGTACTTATACGCACACATACAAACGCGCACACGAACATAAAGTATAAAGTATATTAGGCATAAAGTATAATGAACCCCCCCCCCCCCCCCCTCCACAAAAGAATTTGGCTACGCGCCTGGTTACGGCGCTCCACTGATGAATCAATAGACATGGGTGTTCGACCCCAGGCGCGGTGGTTGCATTTAGATGGAGACAAAATTCTAAAGGCCCGTGCTATGTGAGTGCACGTTAATGAACAGCACCACGTGGTGAAACACATGCTGCTGTAAACGATGGCGTACCACCCAGTTGGTGACGGTGGTAATCTATAGATATTATAGGTCACTCTATCTATAGACCAATTGCACAATGAGGCTGCGTTTTTTTTTTTTTTTCGCCGCAGCGTGGTTTAGCGTCTCAGATGTTTCGCCGCCGTGTCGGTGTGTGGGAATCTGCGGCTGTTTATGCAGCGTATGCGCTCAGTACACAGAGTATTGAGCACTGTTCTTCACGCCACACGGTCGAAACATAGAAACGCTTTGCGAGTGTAAAGACTCTAGTAAGTGATCGCTAAGCAGTCAGCTTCGAAATGGCTGAAACTGAAAGCAGCGGCGAACCACCGAACGTTCTCGCAGCGGTGCCTACGCCGGGAGGTGAGTGAAATTTCAACGCATTCCTTAAGCAGCAAGTGGTAATTGGTTAGTATGTTTTGTTAAAGCTGGCCTTGTGGATGCGAGTTCTGGGGCATGCACTAGCATTAAATTTTCGGATATATCGAAGTAGTGGGTGAAACGTAAATTGAGACGAGCGAATGCGTACGTCATTGTGCAGCTGCCCCTTAAGTGCGCGCATTACTGTCCAAATAACTCTCGGTTTTTTTTTTTTTTAAGCCGTGAATATTTGTTTAACGTAACTTTAAAATCGCTAGCAGATCATCTTTTTCTGCTCAGAACGTCGCAATACGAAGTTTATGGAACGAAGGAAGCACAAAAACCGATGACTGTGTTTACTCGTTTCGTCGTCGAAGTCAAAAGCTTGTATTTGATTGTTGTGTATAGGATATCAAACTAATGTATGACGAATGAGCTCGAACTTCTGTGTAGAAGCGACACGAAGATAAATGAATATAAACGTCTCGCCCATCTGGAAGCACGGCATGGCGTAAGTTCATTTCTACGCGAGCAGCTGCCACTGGCGATAAGCCGAAACTGCACCCGTTTTTTTGGTGGCATTTTTTTTAAGTGGCCCTGAAACGCTTTTTTGAGTAACCATGGAATTAATTCACTGTAAAAGCGCGGTACCTCACAAATTGAAAGCCGCTAAAATTTTAAGAATCCGTCCAGTACGAGCGAAGTTACAAAGATTTGTCAAACGCTGCAATCACATTCTCTCTTCTCTCGTCCCGTCGAAAGCGCTGGAAGCTGAGCAGAGAGGGATGGGAGGGGCAAACAAAAAACGTCACTCACGCCTCATGACCTTGAGCACTTATTTATTTTTTTCCCTTCGACTTTTTTTAATTCGATAGCGCGTGCACGCGTGGACAAGTGACGGCCTCTCGTGGCGACCTCCGTAACAACCGAGCGCGCCATGTTCAAATCAGCCAATGGCTGATAGATGGGCTTACTGGGCTCGAGAGAAGAGAAAGTTATGTTTAGCTCACTTTGACAATTTATTGTGAATTCCAGGCCACTTGCTGCGCTATAATATTTGGCTCAGGTGTTGTCGAGAGCCTCTACTACCTATTGGCAGCGTTTTTGGTCAAAAAACGATGGAGATGATGAAGTGTGCCAGCAGCCCACCAGAATCACAAACTGTTGTAATGAAGAAACGGCCACATGTACAGACAACAGATATAACGAGATATTTGTCGGCGAAGAAGGCCTGTGAGCTGAGTAAAGTCATTGCGAAGGAAGGTGCACCTCGCGTGCCTCGGCTGCCAGCTTTTTGTACTTTCGATAGTGGTTGTCGTAGCCAAACAGAGCGCCGTGTTAACCTGTCGGCCTAATCTCGTCCGATATTTCGACTTTCGGCAGCACAACTGCTTTAGCACATTAAAATATCATAAAACGGCAAACAAACCACATAGACCTCACATCCGCCGCGCACGGAAAACGCCGCAATCTTAACACACCGGCGGTGGTGGCCGAACGGCCGGTGGAGAGAGAGAAAGAGTGTGACGAAAAGGCACCGGTTTGAGGCTCCGCTCCTCCTCTCAGTGAATACGGTCTACACACCTTTTCACAGGAAGGGAAAAAAAACACCGCCATGATGGGCTGTGCGCGGGAGTACAAAGGCTAAAGGCGCAGCGTTACCAGTGCATTTTCGAGGGGACGCGCCAATTTGCACAGCCGAAGGAGGGCTATGGCGGCGCCCAGGGAGGCGTTTATGAAAAGGTGAATAGTAAAAAGGTATGTGCGGGCAACGTGAAGAAATATAGAAGGGACAGTTTCACTCACAATGGAGCTCGTTCGGAAAACAGGCTCGTCTTTGCACTTTTCTCCCCCAGAAACACACGCTATAAAGAAAGTTTTTTTTTTTTTTTTTCCTTCGTTGAGAAGACTCCGTCAGCAGTTAAACGCCACTGTTATCGCCTACCCGCCTCCTTTGTCCCCGCTTCCTACTCGGCTCCACACAATGTAATTGCGGGTCACTTGCAAGGCGTGCATGCATATACATATCAGTCTCTTTTTCTCGGCTCTCTGATTGCACAGCATACGCGCGTTTGCGTTTGTTCACGTAGCGCATGCCTAAGTGGCTTTACAAGTTATGCGTGCCAGTCATAGCGTTTTCCTTAAGTCCTCTGACGACGTGATGGGAGGGTAGCATGCGAATGCAATTACGAGCACAGTAGCGTAGCCAGGGGGTGGCACACCAAGACTGTGACCCCCCACCGCGATTTTTTTTTTTTTTCGCCATGGCATGTACAGAGCGGAAAATGACCACTTCCCTTCCCTGCCTCCACTTCAGATCAAAGAAATGCCCCCACCCCTGTAAAAAAATATACTTGCCGACGCCTCTGGATGATTAGAGTTACTCTATATTGCCTCATAACCATATTGCTTCATAAAGAAAGCAACAGAATACCAATCAAGAAGGGTGCAAGGCAGGGGGATACAATCTCCGCAATGCTATTTACCGCTTGCTTACAGGAGGTTTTCAGAGGCCTAGAATGAGAACCGTAAGGCATAACAGTTAATGGAGAGTACCTTAGTAGCCTGCGCTTCACCGATGACATTGCATTGCTGAGTAACTCAGGGGACGAATTGCAACTCAGGATTACGGAGTTAGACAAGGAGAGCAGAAAGGTGGGTCTTAAAATTAATCTGCAGAAAACGAAAGTAATGTACAACAACCTCGGAAAAGAGCAGCACTTCGAGATAGGTGATAGTGCACTTCAAATTGTAAAAGACTGTCTACTTGGGGCAGGTAATAACCGCGGAGCCGAACCACGAGATCGAAGTAACCACAAGAATAAGAATGGGGTGGAGCGCATTTGGCAAGCACTCTCAAATCATGACAGGTAGATTGACACTATCTCTCAAAGAGAAAGGTATACTATAACTGCTGCATCTTGCCGGTACTCACCTACGGAACAGAAACTTCGAGGCTTACATAGAGGGTTCAGTTTAATTGAAGACGACGCAGCGAGCAATGAAAAAAAAAAATGGTAGGTGTAACCTTAAGAGACAAGAAGAGAGCAGAGTGGATTAGGGAACAAACGGGAGTTAAGGATATCATAGTTGAAATCAAGAAGAGGAAATGGACATGGGATGGGCATGTGGCGCATAGACAGGATAACTACTGGTGATTAAGGATAACTAGCTGGATTCCCAGAGAAGGCAAGCGGGTTACGGGGAGACAGAAAGTTAGGTGGGCAGATGAGATTAAGAAGCTTGCGGGTATAAATTAGCACCAGAAAGCACAGAACCGAGTTGACTAGCGGAACATGGGAGAGGTCTTTGTCCTGCGGTGAACGTAGTCAGGACGACGACGATGATGATGATGATGACGATGTGCTGGCATATACAGTAACTCTATGAACGATTACCAAGCAGCCCCTCTAGATTGCTGTGTGACGGGAAACTAAGGCTGGCCAAGAGACGCGAACAGTGACATAGCCAGAAAAGTTTTGGGGCATTCCACCAACAGCGTCGGCAAATGGAGCCCCCCTCCACCATTTCAAGCATTACCATTGCTTCTCTACTACCCCTCGCATCAATGCAACATAGACTTTATCCCCCTCCCCCACGGAAGACGAAATCCTGCGCACACCCATGGTTTAGACCAACTTTATGAACGTTAGAGCGCACGTTTGTATTGTTATGCCGCCCCACCGCGGTGGTCTAGTGGCTAAGGTACTCGGCTACTGACCCGCAGGTCGTGGCTTCGAATCCCGGCTGCAGCGGCTGCATTTCCGATGGAGGCGGAAATGTTGTAGGCCCGTGTGCTCAGATTTGGGTGCACGCTAAAGAACCCCAGGTGGTCGAAATTTCCGGAGTCCTCTACTACGGCATCTCTCATAATTATATGGCGCTTTTGGGACGTTAAACCCCACATATCAATCAATTGTTATGCCTGCGAGTCCACAGCGAACGTCCATGTCTCTGAAAAAGGCAATCTGTGTCAAGGCCAGCACGTGAGCCCGCCTGACGCGATGAACAACTCAACGGCGTCATCACGTGACGGTGCCTCTCTGCCGCGCACGCACAGTGAGTCACCTCAGCCAGCGAGCCGGCGCCTTCTTGTCTGGCGAGTCTGACGCAATGCGTGGCGGCGTCACTCGTCCTTGGGTGCAGCCACGTGCAGCGCAGCGGCTCCGGAGTCGATGAGAACGACGCGGCCCAGCGGTGACCCCATTGGATGATTCTGACCTCACGACCAGCGGCGCTTCTGGTTGGACATTTGGTTACTCAAAGAATCCATCCGGTGCATATAAAAGAAGCCCTGCGGCGCGTTGCGAGCAGTAGACCTATGTGTTAGAGAGGAGAGCTCGGCTCTTCGGGTCTCTAAGCTGTCGGCCCCAGTGCCGAATTCGTAACGCCTCTGTATATGTGCTGTACATAAATCTTGTTTAACTCACCGTCGTCTCGTCCGCTCGTCTATCAGCTCTGCGCAGAAGCAGTCGCGAGCTGAGAAACCTACGCTACCAAACGGCTGGTGACCCTCCCGGTGGAATTAGAAGCAGTGGCGCCTTCGGGACCGTGTTGGCGTCGCCGTCTTTCGAAACAGTGGTTGCAGCGATGAGATTCGTGGCGCCCTTCGTAACGTCGTCGCAGGCGCGCTTCGCAACAGTATGTGCGCGTGCAATTTACACATGCGAAATTAAAAACTTCAGTGATACATGCTGAAACCCCCTGGCTACTCCATTGCCCGTTCCGACATTATGAGTGTGCTTGGCAAAGATATTATGCCGGTATTTCTGGTATGCAGGCAACGACTCTGAGAAATGGCACCCTAAATGCGAACGATAACTGTGACACGGGTATCGGCACGGTCTCCAATTGGCATTCCATACCAATCTTGCAGACGGGCTGCAGGGAAAGGCGTATAGGGACAAAGAACCGACAAATACGAGCGCTGTAATAACTGCGAGCCTGTTATCAATGTTCGCGGTGCTGTGGCGTGAAACTCCTCTCGTATTGCATTCACAGCCTACAGGGAATGACGGGAAGTTTCAACGCTGTTGCTTCCGAAATTTCGGATTAGATTACTATAGCACTTCTCGTGTATCACTCTCAACAACCTTCTCACCCACTAAAAAAACTATACCCCGCCACAGTTCCAGTTTGAGCAGACACATTAACTATAAAATATCGCGATTTCGAGAGTATAATATATGTCACGCCGGTGGTGCGCACGCCGTTATTGATATGGAAATATAGCGGTAGCCGTAACATTAAAGGGGACCTGCAACACTTTTTTATGTAACCATGGAATGGATTCACTAAAGGACCTCGCTCCAAAAGTATTGCAGGGCTCCTTCAATGCATGAAAAAATACACTCAACATATAGGAAAGAAGAAAAAAAAGAGAACGGGTGAGACAGGGAATTCAGGCATGTTAACCAGTCTAGGAGAACTGGTATATGCTGTAATATACACTGAGAAAGAGATGGGGGAGTTATAGGGGGAAAGGAGCACTCAGGAAAGTTAGCGGGCTCGAAAGATGCCCCAAAAGACGCAACTGCTTTTAGAGTGTCTGTGGTAGCATACTACAAAAGCTTCCTCAGCCCCTCCCCTCCCCTGTCTCAACACACACATACCACATAATTTATGCGGAGCACTACCGCATACTAAGCACCGGCTATTAAGTGTAGATAAATTTTGGCTACTGTTGGGTTTGGTAATGTTGGCTACCGGCTATTGTACAAGAAACGGCGTTTCATTCTATCTCAGACCAATACCCGAGTTGCTGCTTTCACACGCATTGCCACAATACAAC
Organism: Rhipicephalus microplus; assembly: GCF_013339725.1. Lineage (NCBI taxonomy): Eukaryota > Metazoa > Arthropoda > Arachnida > Ixodida > Ixodidae > Rhipicephalus > Rhipicephalus microplus. Next base: position 215,612,569 of record NC_051165.1, read on the forward strand.
CTATATGGCTGAATTTTTTTCCCCTATAACGTTCCGTATTCCGAATTGACTAGTCGCACGCCCGCTTCAATTTGCGCTCGTCACACCCCTTGCTTAATTGTTACGCTAATCACGCGTACGAGGATAATTGTGGTGCGAGTGAAACAAGAAAACGAGTTTGTGACAAACGACGGCTTCCATTTCTATACCCGTGTCTTTTTTTTTTTTTTGTAAACCTCTCCAGAGCTAAAGCAAATATTTGCATGCTCAACGACCGCAAACCGCAGGAGAAAAGAATGAGACAGTAGGTTGAACGCAAAAGAACACACACAGCGCGAATAAGAGATGAGCACTCACTCTATGGTTCAACGCGTAAACGCGCCTTGTTTATGCTAAGTGCGTCGAGCCCTACCCCCCCGAACCACCACTTACAGAGAAAGAACAGGCGCCGCTGAAAGCTGGCCACAACTTGCACGCCTGGCGTGCGTTGCGGAGAAGCCGACCTTGCCACCGAGGCCCCCCCGCGCAAGAAACAATGGAAGGTCCGTGGCACACGTGGCAAGAACTTGCGCCGCTGGACAAGGACAGCTGGTCCATAGAAGCTGGGCAAGCAAGCTTGAGGGCGCGCGGCCGCGCTCCCCTTGAACATGGTTTGCAAATTAACGTCGTGCAACAACTTGCGAGACAGGAGCGCGCGAAGAAAGAAAAAAAGAAAAAAAAAAGACCGAATCTTCATCATCACCGCTGCCACGTGGCGTTTCGCTTGAGAGAGCGGAATGCAAAAAAATAAAATAAAATGGAAATAGCGAAGGCACCGAAAGATTCCTCGGAAATTACGTGTACCTATACACTTGCATGACAAATCGTTGAGAAGTTAGGCCTGCGCACGCGAGAATTATAATGCCAGACGCGCTGACGTCGAAAGCGGACAAAGGGAGCGCGCAAGACTGCAGTACTGTCGCTCGATGTTTCCTTATGCTGTAAACTCTTGAGACGCGAGTGGTGTGACCTGAAGAGGTGTGAGAACAGTGGCGTCAGTAAGGAAACTCGCATAACTTGGGTCCCTCATAAAGCGAAAGCCATATTTGTCTTCTCAGCCGGTATGTATGTATGTATGTATGTATGTATGTATGTATGTATGTATGTATGTATGTATGTATGATATGTGGGGTTTAACGTCCCAAAACCACCATATGTTTATGAGAGACGCCGTAGTGGAGGGCTCCGGAAATTTCGACCACCTGGGGTTCTTTAACGTGCACGCACCCAAATCTGAGCACACGGGCCTACAATATTTCCGCCTCCATCAGAGGTGCAGCCGCCGCAGCCGGGATTCGATCCCGCGACCTGCGGGTGAGCAGCCGAGTGCCTTAGCCACTAGACCACCGTGGCGGGGCGTGTTTGTATGCATGCACACAGATTTTGGTGCACGTTAAATATGTATGTAAGTATGTATGTAAGTATGTATGTATGTATACGTACGTACCGATGCTGCCCCGCCACCCTTCGAAAGCTCTCAGCACCTAATAATGACATTCTGCCGTGAAGGGCGGAGAACTGGGCTATGAATTTGCGTGTTTTTTCTTAATAGTAAAATAGATTTAATCAAAATGAATAATTAAGGCATTAGATCAATTTAAAAAAACGAAATTTTTTTTATTATTTGTCGAGCCTTGTAGCACACTTGTCACCGCCCTGTTATGATGGGTACGTGTTCATAGCATCCATCCATCCATCCATTCATGATCAACGAGGCAAGCCTTCCGGCATGGATCTGTAAGAAGTGTGAGGTGATACGAAACGGTCTTTCACGTCAACTGGACAGTGAAATGGGAAAGGAAACGTTTCTTGGCGTCTCGAGTCGTTCAGAACTTTGAAGACTAATAACATCAGTTTTCGTGGATACATTTTGGTATTTTTGCGTTGTTCTCGGCCTTTATTACTAAAACGCACACAAGCATTAAATTAGGCAGTCGCGAAACCGTCGCGGGGCCCCTTTAACGTCCAAAACCACGATATAATTATGAGGGACGCCACAATGGAGGGCTCGGGAATTTTCTACCACCTGTGGTTCTTAGCGTGCACATATAGACTATCTTACCTAAGACGTGTGAGCGCCGCCATCTTGGGCTGTGAAGCCGATGTTTTCTTGTTTTTGTGTATTGCCGCATGAATTTTGTCATGAAGCATCGTATGCATCAACCGAGCCCTATGCGTCTACCGCAGTGTGGTTCACCTATAGTTGAGGATGCAGAACACAAAGGCTAAAAACACAATACGGCGGCACTGAAACCCATCCATGAAGTAGTCTATATATTTAAGCAAACGTGCCCATGGGCGTTAGCAGACGGTGCAAAAGGAGCACTTGCCCCCACCGGAGATACGCTAGTGCTCTTCCCTCCCTCGGCCGCGATGGAACAATGGTCTGCAACCCCCTTCCCCCCCAAGGGAAAATCCTGCCAACGACTTTGCACGTGCCCGCAGCACATCGCTTGCATCGAAATTCGCTTACGCAACCTTCGGGCAGAGCCCCGTAACCGCAAGGTCAGCACAGCGGTTAACGGCCACTTCCGAGGAGGAGCACGTGGAATGATGCCAGCAATGTAAATTAACGCGGCAGTGTTTTCCAGAGACAACTATTTTTTTAATGGGACCCTACAACACCTTCTCTAGTAGCCATGGAATGAATTCACTAAATGAGCTTATTACCTGACGAATTCACCGCTGCAATTTTTTTTTTTTTTAGAATTCATCCAGTACGAGCGGAGTTACAGAGATGTGTCGCACGCTGCAATCCGCACTTTCCACAATGCCGCGTTGCATGCGCACTTCCCTAGCGAAGAAGTCGCGAAACGACTTCTGGTCTCGGAGGCCTTCGTTCGAGCAATACCAGTTCTCCGAGGCTCTACTGCAGTGTACTAGAAGGGGTAGCTCTACCAACGCCTTAACAAAACGCTAGAAGGCAGCACGGGAAAATGGAAACTCTCTCTTTTCGTCTAGACGTGAGCGCAGAAACATAAGCAGGGATGGTTGGCACTGGAAATAAAGATAAGTCACGCCCGCCTCGCCATCTTGATCATTTCCCTCTCTTTTTCTCGCTCGTTTATTATTATTTTTTTTTGTCTGCGAATACACGGTTTTTCAGCGCAACCGTGCGCGCGCGCGTGAACAAGTCGCGGCCTCCCGCGGCGGCCCCTGTATCCACCAAGCACGCCATTAGAGTGTACTATAAGTGTTAAGTAGCGTGACCGCGCCTCGCCACCTGATCCCGTCCGCGTTGCCCGCAGCGGCGGCGCTGCAGTCGAATAGTACTGAAAGAGCCACGCGCTGCGTGCAGGAACTGCTATGCGCTTCGGCTCCTCCGTCGCGCATTCTTGGTGCAAATTTCTTCGTACCTGCCCATCATTCATGTCTAGCACATGATGCCATAGCCCTTGAAGTATGACACGCCAATCTGCCGAACTTGAGTTTCATAAAAGCCCTTGTGAGAGATCGAGAATCATTCAGAAAGGATCTGTCTTATACTGAATTCTTTTCTCTCAACTCTTTCTGCGTTGGTTAGGCGTCTACGATATTCAGAATAACTGAGCCGATTTATCGGAAGTTAGCTGTGCTCAGAAAGCTGTGCGATTAAAAGACAAATATACTGTGTAACACGCACGCAGAAACAGAAAGCCATAAGTAAAGAGGAGTGAGGAAGGGCATCTGAACCCCCTACACCACGAAATGTTTTCGTAATTCAACTCTTCAGGGTATACTAAAATATTTACACGCATTCACAGCGACCACGAAGTGCCAAAGTTAGGCGTTCTGCTGCACACCCCACCCCTCTAAAAAAAAAAAAGAAATCTGCCATGGGTAGCCCTGTGCTAATAGTTTACAGTTGGAGAAGCTGAATATAGCGTGTCTCTACAAGTGCGCATTGTAGATGTAGATTTCACCTTTTCGACAGTATGAGGTCTCAAAACAAGTTCAAGTCTAACGTAGTCGGACGAGAAATGCACCACCTAAAATTAGTAGCCGTGCTAAGGAGCATTGCATGAATATATATATATATATATATATATATATATATATATTACTATGTATATATAAAAGGAAGGTAAATTTCTCAAAACAAGATGCACCACTGTCTGCCTACACCTTTGATAATAATAATAAACTACGCTTATAATACAAAACATCGTCATAAATTTGCTCGCTTGCAATGGCGTTATGCCAATAGAATATTAGGAAAACAGCACAATTTAAGCTGCCGATACAAAATGAGAACTGGTTAGAATGAATTTACGCAGATTAACAGACAAGCTATATACACAATTGGCACTTTTTAATATGTTTGTGTGTTTTAATAAGTTTAATATGTATTAAGCCTTTCGGAAAGCAATAATTATTATCTTCCGCAAAACTGGCACGATAAAACAGAGTCGTCACCGATTAATGTTGTGACAACGTTACTTATACTCGGGTTTTTCGTCATATGAGGAACACTCTGCTCTGGATATCGTAGAGACTGCCAACACAACAAGCGTATGATTTAATCATGGTTTTGATACTTCTACTCCCTTTCTAGTTCGCCAGCAGCCATTTATGATGTAACACAGCTCAAAGCACTGATTGAGCAAGAAGCTAGGCGGATCCGTGCAAATTCCGATTGACATTTTTTTTTTTTTTGAAACAGTGAAACAGGCTTTTGAAACAGGCTTTTGAAACAGTGAATGCCTCGACGCAATTTCGGCATGCCTGCATATTCACTCGTGCACTATGGCGCTTATCAGGTGTGCATACTCTGATAAAGACTCAGAAACACATTAAACGCGCTAAAAACGAGAAATTACACACTTTCGCAGGCTCGGGCACGCGCGCTCCCAAAGCAGACGCTCCTGAGAGCTTCAGTACCATGCGACTACAGCGCCGCCGCTACTGTCACCCGCCAGAGAATCAGCCGAGATGCGGCACGGCCGCCTCGCTCACTCCACTACTACTGTAACGCCATGCTCAATGGCTCAAACCAGCCAATGCCTGATACAATGGCTCTGACTAGAGATTTTCGAGCTTGTATCGTCATTTCTCGAGAAAAGAGAGAGCAATTGTTAGCCGACTATGATAATTTATTGGGAATTACAGGCTGCATGCTGCGCTATAATATTTGGCTCGTTTGTTCTCGGAAGCCTCGACTAGCGATCGTGAGTTTTCTGACCATGCTCTAAATGCGTTTTAGGGGCCTGGCTTGCCGTTCTTGCATCTCATGTGGCGTGGTAATGCTCAAAGTAAATCAATGTACGCCATAACAAGGCCATCAATTCTCAAACCCGGGTTAAAATGGACGAAAAATGACTATGATAGTGTAATTAACAGAAATAGCCCATAAGTAATAGCATTAGATATCTTAGAATCGCTAAATCGTTTCAGAATCCTGTGGCTGATACGGGCAGGGCGCAAGAGAGAGTACCAACTCCTCGCCGAGTGGGCCAATCCTCCTCCCCCTGCGCCGCTACGCGACTACGCTTGATGAGGACGTGGATGGGGAAAACAACCTGATGGAATTCGCTGCAGACGACGCGTATATCCACCGCGAAGCGAACAGGAAGTCGATAAAGCGCAGTGAAAACAGCACACATGCCACGCGCCGAGTTTATTAAATCTGTCAAACAAGATTCCACTCTTGCCAGGGAAAGCATACATTCACACAGCAAACAGTGAAGTTATTGAAACTTTGGAAAAAGGAGCAGTGGGAACCCTTCGAATGGGAATCGCCGGGCGCCCGTGCGATGCACTTCGAGTTTCACACGAATTGCCCGCCACACGTTTTTTTTTTTTTTTTTTTTTCATGACATATATGTTTTTCTTATGCAATAAAAGTTCCACCACGTGAAAGTCAGCGCGTCCTTGTCCTTCCCTCTGGTTTTGTCCTCGTCTAAAGCAAACGCACAGTTTCCTTGTTACTGCGAATAACCAACTATAGCTCAACGTTTGACATTACCGAGAGATATTGTGCGCGCGTGCGCTGCTGAATGTGCTGTGTTTATCTCTCTTCCCTATCTTTCATCTCCCCCACCCATGCACAGGGTAGCAAACCGGCTGCCTAAAGGCTGGTTAACCTCCCTGCCGTTCTTTTTCCTCCTATTTGCCTTACTTCCTTCCTTACTGGGAGACACAGCACGTTGCGGTGTCCAGGGATATGCAAATGCATGTGGTGCACATAACGCAGTAGCAACCCCTGCCTACGCTCAATGTGGTTACACGCGTGCGAGATGGAGGTGTGGAATTTCTCATTATGCTCCAAGCATAGCAGGGCTGGCCTTATGGGGTGGTTTGAGGAGGGAGGATGGGTGAGAGCAGTCTTTTTCCGCAGTGACCATTCCCCCCCCCCCCCCCCCCTAGTTTATCGAGTTCACGGCGTAAGGAAAACAATTTTTTTTTATATCGTGTCCCAAACTTTTCAAATAACACGGGTCGAAAAAAATCACGCATTCCGAAATCCACTAATATTTATTCGCTTTACAACACATATATTACACAATATTACAACACACATATATTAACACACATATTACAACACATATATTATATTATTCGCCTTTACAACACTAATATTTATTCGCTTTACAAGCGTCATGAAAACTTAAGATAAACAGAGATTAAGATTAAGATAAACAGCTCTGCATGTTTCCATTACCTCTAATGATAGTCAGAAGAGTTCGCATGTCCCTTGGCATGATGGTGACGCGGCGCGCGTTGTGCGCTATCGTGTTCGTGCCTTCTAGGAGCTGCACGAGGACCGCTTCGCCGGCTTCGTGTAGAGCTTCGAGCGCCAGTGCCTGCATGGCGAAATCGTGACCGTCCGTCGCGTGACGTTGCAGGATCTCGCGCACAACTCTGGCAAAAGCGCGTCTCGGTATGAGCTTGCGCGTTTTCGACTGAAGCCGCACAATTTCTCGGTACACTCGGTAGCCCGGTGGTACTCTCGCCTTCCTTCATCACACCTTGCTGCGGACCCTGGTTGGCCCGATGGCCGCGACGCTGACCGTTCCGGTATCTCCGAGGTGCCACCGACATCGGTCGTTGCCTTGGTAACGTCGGACATCCTCGCCGGAGAAGTGGACGCACGGTTATCGCGGGGCTCTTCGGGGCGCGGGCTCCTAACATTTTCCGTCGATCGACTAGACCGCTGCGGACTAGCTTCCGGCTGTCGTGCACCGCTTGGCTCGTTGGATTCAGGCACTGAACTGGGCGCACTTGCCTTGGCACTGGGAGCCTCGAGTGACTGGCGTCCTGATGGACCTGGACTGTCAATGGGACCGGCGTGCGTCGGACTGTCATCCCGAGGATGAGAGGCAGTCCGGAAAGACTGGCCTCCCGTTGATGTAGGACTGGAGACGCGGCCGAGAGGCCTCATGCTGTGCTCACCGCGAAGGTACGGACGACTCCAAAATGAACCTTGTCTCGTTGACCCTCGCGGTTCGCCGGTAGGAGCGGCAGGCCAAGGTGCCGTTGATTCGGACGACCCACCGTGCTCGCGATGAGGCGTCTTCTTTGCCGGCCCAGCTTCCGACAACGAGCCGTCTCGTCTACGTCGATTCGACACCGCACTTTCGCGTCGATGCGCACTGAAGCCTCCGTCGTCGCCTCTTTTAGGCTTACTTGTCCGTAATCGTCGCCGGCTTCTTGCATCCGGCTCCGAAGGGCCGCCACGCGTTTTGTCGGGTTCTTGGTCACTCGTTTTCAATATTGTTGAACTGAGTGACGTTTCCGTGGACGACGATCTATTCGCAGCCCACTGCGCTAGAGTGAACCACTGTGCCCTTTTAGGCTGCCCCGACGAAGACGAACTTGTGCCCGTGTGGTTGTCTGGAGCAACGTTTTTGTCTGGAGATCGCCGAGAGGACATTTCTCCCTTGAGCACGCCACTGTCGAAGTCTCGGGCGAAGATTAAACTGTCAAAAAACACTTCAAAACTGTCAAAAACTTAAATTGTTGCGCAACGCAACTTCGGCGTGCTCAGCTACGTTCGTGGAGTTAGCGCCTATAACATTGTTGCCAGGTGCCAAGCGGTGACCCGATTAACGCAACAGAGCAACTCAACGTCGTTTGTTTACACGGCTTGCACTTCAAGTCGTCTTGAAGTCGCAGACAGACAGCATGACGCTTCCCGAAGGCCGCGTGATACAGCCACTTTCGTTTGATGTAAAGTAATAACACGAAAGCAGCCGCTTTACACTTCCCATCTGTGTGATGGAAGCGGTACCGAATGTACGGGTTTCCAGTTCAAAACTTCCTGGGTTTTCATTAGTGCCTATGGCAAGGAATTCATGAATCGCTGCGAGCCTCTTTATTCCTGCCTCTTTCTAGAAGCTTCTAGATATATCAATCAGTGAAACCTCAAGAAAGAGAAGCGCGCATATTTTTTGTGAAAACATTGTGCACAGCATTCCCATCGAACTCGAATGCTTACGTGAAATCGCAGCGATGGCTCTTTCGACATAGTTCAACAAAAAAAAAGGAAGAAAAAAATCTGGCTCACGAAGCAGTAAGTGCTTATCTTACTTGTTATCATAGTTTCAATCACAGCCAGTCCAGCATTTGCGCAATAAACAACTCGCGTTATCGAGCAGGAATCGTACTTCGTCCAACGCCACTGCATCTATATCGTCACTAACCAATCTGATAAGCAGTGCCAAACGACTGAAGAAGGAAAGAATGTTTTGCGTACACATGAAGTGTTAATAATTGATATTCCAGCCAGAGCTGCGCCCCAAACAATGCGATCGTTGTCACTCCCCTTTCCCTTACTTTTTGCCAAAATCACTGACATAAAAAAACAAGCTTGAAAGCAAATAACATATGCGTGCATAGCAATTGCTCCCCTGTTACAAACTGCGCTTAGTAGGTGGAGGTAAAGGAATGAATAGCTAATTTAGACGCGACTGTCGTGCCGAACCCAAAACCTCCTTGGCTGAACCGTAGCAGACGACTACACAAACATTTCGCTAGTGTCGAACCTAGCAACAATAATCTAGCAACCTTAACATATAAATCTACATTTTTTTTAGGCTTACGCTGAATACATATTTATTGGAAAGTTTTTGGAGTAAAATGAAGAACACAAATATTAAAAATACGTTTTGCAACCCTTTTATGACGTTGGCAGCCAGCGCTACGGCGACGAAAAAACGCAACCAGTGACTGGCCTCACTGGCCGGCACAGGCTTATGTTTTGAACGTGGTTTTGGCTGCTGTTATCGGCGTAGAGTGCAGAGCGTGGCTGTTGAATCGTCGTAGCTGCCGTCTTTTCACCGAATTGCAAACTTTCGGCAAGTGTGTACTGCACACACTTCCGCCGTCGTGTTACTGGTTTTATTGCTTGGAGTTTCATTCAGTCAAGATGCTGAATAACTCAGCCAGCATCAAGGACCGGGAGACGCTCTACAGACTCATCATTAGGCAAGCGCCTTGTTTATTTTAACTATAACGAGTTATCACACTACTAAGGGTCTTATTACTATGCTGCCGGACCATGTTAATAACGACCAAATGCTGTCGCTTTTGCCCGGAAGACTGAGCGTTGTTGCGCGTACAGTTCTCGCCCTGCAAAAGTAGCGAGTGCACAGTTGGTTGAGACGTAGCCTAAGAGGACGCCTCTAACAAACAAATCGCTTGTACTTATGAGCACGCCTCAAATACACACTCTCTGAATAGGCACTACACGTGTTTAAGTGTACGCGTGTGCTGGAAGAGCACAGAAGTGAAACATCAGACTTGCGTCTTTCGAGCCAATCAACGGTAATGGGGAGCTTCAAGGCGCCCAAATTTTGCTAATCAGAACAATTTCGAGGCAGCTGTTTCTGGAAAAAGCCCGACGCGAAAGCTGCTATCTCTGTCAAAACCGCATCTTGTTAACGTAGCACGTCAGCTCCAGTGCCTGTTTAGATGACCCCGGATGACCACATGTCACCGCAAAGTCTTAAGCTGTGTGGACGTCACCGTTAAAAAAACAGTTGCAAGTACCAACGGCTTTGCTTTGCTCAGAGCCGAAGGCGTGCCTCTGTCTTCTTTCCCTGTTCTTTACAAATAGAGCTGTTTTTGCTAGCACATGGCTAACATGCCGGCTTCATAGGTGAAGCAGCACAGAGGGAAACATGCGCAAGTAAACAGAATGCATGTTCTGTATCAGTGATAGACCTTTTTCTATCTCTGATGGATGCAGGATATGTACTAGTTTGTGTTTCCATCTGCGCTGTTTTACATATGGGTATCCACCAAGTGGCTCGCATTCAGGTTGTATTAAGTTAATCACGTGCTACTTTTTTGTTGTTGTCCACAGCCAACTGTTCTACGACGGGCATCAGACGCTCGCAGTCAGCCTGTCCAACATGGTGAAAGCGCACCCTGCGTGCCCTCCGTCGGACAGATTGCTGAACATTGTCAGTGCCGGCCTACGAGTCGAACAAGGTATGCGTGTCTCCCCATATCGGGAAGGCCTCTTTGATGGTGCTAAGCATTGTGAACCTGTTCTTGAGAGTTTCAAGCACAGTGGCAAGCAAGTTTATTCTTTGCAAGGGACAGTGGCTGCAACTGTGGGCCCCATTACACTTCTGAATCAAAGATTCAGGCGCAGCTATGCATGAACCACATTGTCCTCTGTGGTAAGTTGAGACAAATTGGCACACGTAGCAAAAAAAAAAAAAAGGTTGCTGCATTTACATTGTCGCAGTAATCGCTGTCATGATAGTACTATGTCGTGGGTGCAACATGCTAGCCTCGGATGTAGATTTTATTGTAGGAAAACACATTTTTAGAGGAAATCACACAAAGAAAGCAATTTCATGCCTATAATAGCAGAAAACAGAGATGGCAGGGATCCATGTTGAAATGCGGGAGAAGTGCAAGAAAAAACAATAATCTGGACATGAGAAGAATAATTTTGGAAAATAGTAAGTGCGTGAAAACTGCGCAGTGGTGTTCAAATTGTTTAGCATCAAGTCAAATCGAAGAGCACAGTAGAGGCAGTGTACACTCAGCTATCAGATTTCGAACACTCCTTGAACTAATGTGGAAAGTGTCACCGAGTTGACGACTCCTAGAGAACGTAAATTTCAATGCAGCATTATTGTGGGGACTAATGTTCTCTCATTTTACTGTTTATATTTGCTTTTTTTCCCGCTCATTTGTTTTTGTAAATCTAGTACTTGTACTACAAGCGTAGTACGATAAATGACACTCTTTCTTGCTATGCACATCACATTGCATAAACACGCACCAGCTCAGTGAGGATCGAAATCGTTCTTAAAATCAGAGAGCCTCTCTTTACAAGGCATTTAGATGTTGTAATTAGAGGAGCACTAATCAGGAAAAATGGTGTTGTCAAACTGTGCTGCCAAAATTTGAAAGATGTGCAGAGATGCTATTTCGAAGTCTTTTTTTGGCTAGTCGCTGTAATGTTGCCATTTATGGCAACTTATACTCACACGAAGGGAATAGTTTGTTGGTAAATGAGAACTGCAATGTATTCTAAAGGAAATAAGGACTCAGTCTGGCAGCACCGTGTAGGCAAAGTCACGGTCTTTGACGAAAACAGAGCCGGCAAAAGAGACAGGGCACTTGGTGGTCCTTTCTTGTCCCTTTTGACCTCATCAGAGCTCACCACTTCACCTATATGGTATGATGGTCAATCGCCAACTAGTGCAGCTTTTAAGCATATTGGGGGACGTTAAACCCCACATATCAGTTAAGCATATTGAACCTTGCAACAGTTTGAGAACTGCTCCAAAATAGGTGAAAATGCTTTGGAATGCATGACATTGATCTGATCCGCTATTGCTGAGGCTAGGTTTTTATGGGGAACAATAAATTTAGGCTACTGAAAAATGTTGTATTTGTTTTCACCTCATTACATGATGCTGTAACATTAAGACAGTGCTTTAGCGCTGTAAATTGATGTAGTGTCTCGATTCTTCCATGTCCCGGGCATTTTTTTTGTTTTTTACAGAGTCAAAAGGCAGCAAGGTCTCGAACTTAGACCAGCTTTACATGGGACCTGGAATCGACTTGGAGTACGAAACCGAAGGTAAAATTAACATTTTCATAATTATGCAGCTGCGGACCATTGAGTAGCAAGCCGACAGCGATGGACACTACAGTTTCGATTTCTTTTCTTGCTAAACCGTTGCCACACTCCTTTCTGAAGTTCTCTTATCGCCCCATTACACGTGTAGGTGCTGCCTTGTGCAATTACGCGCACAGTGGGAACATTATAGATTCTTCTAGAACTTAATGGTCGCTAGCGATAGGGCTGGAATATTTGGCGGCACATGTATAAATGCAGACACGCGTCATCACTTATGAGTTGATCGACAGCCGCTATTAGTTCCCTATTAGTGCCAGTGTGTTGCTGTAATCTGACTTTCGATTTACTGGTCACAAGTTCGGTTACATAAGCAGTTTCATCTGAACATCCAGCGTGCCCCCTGCGTCCACATCACGTCCCGTGAGACCAGTATTTAAAGTTAGCCTTATCGAAGCAGCAGCTAGATAGGTCATGGTCATCAGCAAGAAAACAAGAAGCCATCAATTTCTTGGCCTGTTTTGTGTCCTATAGAAGGAGGCGACACTTGAAATGTGTACTCTCATAATCTTGGACAGCACATATATTAGGTACTTTGCACTACTGTAATGAGCTTCGATTGGTATATAACAAAATATAAAAAGGGTGTAAATTTTATGTCGGCACTTCCTTAAAGGGATACCAAAGGGAAACGAATCAGTTTAGATTGACAAATAGTATGTTGAGAACTCTAATGTCGCTAATTTCACCGTCATAGGCTTATTAGAGAACAAAAACATAGTCAAAGTCAAAATTTCATCTGTAGATTTTGCTCCCAAGTCACTGCACGTGACAACACTTATTTCAAAGCATATTTTTGTATTTTGGTGACATTGGTTGACCGAAATTTACTGAAATTTGGTATGTTAAGTCGACGGCCCCCTCAGAGGGCAATGTAGTTCATTTTTGCTGGTTAGGACCTATGCAGAACCTAATAAATGCCGTCAAAATTTATGGTGTCACCACCAGCATTTTCTTTTCTTCGCATTTTCTCGCATCTTGTGTATAGCATGTTGATTTTAGAATTGTGGAAAAATAATTTACTACCATTAGACAAATAGTGTTTTCATTAGTCTCTCTTTAAGTGCCTTTTGGACATGTTAAGAGACAATGAAGCAGAGTCATCTTCGTTCGCTATATTTTCTCTTGTTTTACCAGCCATTTAGACATTGTTAGTGTAACATGACATCATTATTGCAGCCGCCTCCCTCGCACCTGAGCCTGCATTGTACGAGACCTGTTATGTCACATCCCACAAGGCACAGTGCAGAGCAGGAACATTCAGCCGAGATGGTATGTGATGCTGTTTATTTCTGTGATCATCTGTTGGTCCATAGTCGATTGACTTGTTGATTGATCTATAGTTGATTGAGTTGGTCCATACCCTATTGATAAACAACTTTCAAGTGCTGGAAAGCTTGATGTGTTGTCTTAATGTGTTAACCTGATGGTCTGTTCATTTTTGACTACTGCTAATTGACTGGAGCTTGGTGAGCAACACGCCTTGTTTCCGGTTCTTCCTCCGCAACGTAATGTAGACATCATGCAGCTTTCGAAACTCTTGACACAAATGACAAGGATGCAAAGTGAATGCAGTTTCTATAAATCTGCTTCTCGCCGCAAAAACTTCAATTTAGGGAGCCGTGCATGAACTCTGGTTCTGAAATAGCCTTAGTCCTTGAATGAGGTGTAATGCAGCCACACATCTAATGCGCCTGTGAAAGCTAGTACACATTCCCTGCATCGTTCTCAAGCAACTTGTGCATGCCTATATGCAAGTTTGTCGAGTTTAAGTGTTAGGATAGAGGGGTGGTGCCAGGATTTTTTTTCTGGATGGGCACTGGCGACAATTGTGTTCCTTCATGGGGGCAGGGAGGCACAGAACTTATGCATTGTTTTGACTACGCTTGCTCTTAGAGAGGAATGGGGACGGGGGTTGTGCCCCCTCCTGGCGCTGCCCCTGTTCTGGTACTGTACATTTCGTCTACTGTCTTTCATCATACGCTGGAAGAGTGCTGTGTGGATTTGGTGCGTCAATGTGTTGAAGAGCATGGCTTGCTACTTTCGCAAGTGAATGGATGTGCTCTGCCAAAATTGAAACATAGAGAATGGCTGCATGGCTTTATCTTGAAGTGTTTGTTCATCTTTTTGTGGTCTCGTTTTCTCATGCAGGACAACTTGTTGCGACTGGCTCAGCTGATGCTTCTATTAAGGTGAGCCTTGTTTACTTCTCTTTATGCAAAGGTTAGTCAAAATAATGTCAGTGCAAGAGTGACGAGACAGTCTTGCACCAATGTTTTATAAGCCGTAGTTATCAAAATGTGAATCCTTGATGAACCGCTTACGTTGTAGTTGTTTTAAGTTTTATTTCCTGTATATCATCATGGTCTTTTCTGTGTAATCGAAGGCGACCCATGACACTTGAAAGTGCTATACAATGTATGACAGATTAACAGAAGCGGTGCACTTTTATATTAGTGAAATTTGGAAATGGAAAGTGCTGTGTTTATTTCCTGCACCAAAAGTCTATCCTTCTAAAGAATAACACAGTAGCACTTTTTGAGCAAGCTCCATTTCTAAACTTGCATTAGCATTGCAGACTTGCACTGCTTTCAGTGTTACCAACGATGGCATATAAGTTCGGACAATCTTCAAATGTCACACCGCTACCACTGCAAATACACCACAGTGCAAAGTAGTAAAATAAAGGATGGAAGTGAGCTTTATCACATAAACATTTATATGTGCTCCCAGTGCATAACAAAATTTGCAGTGCACTTTTAACCCTCTCACGGGCTAAAGAATTAAAACATGCCAAAATCACCCAAAATCTTTCTTTGCTCAGTTCGTAGTATTTTTTTTTCTAGATAAAACAGCATAGTCCTCTCAATTAAGTGGTGTTCCTTTGTTTCACTATGCGCGTAGAAAAAGGCGATATGAAGTTGGCTTCAACGCATAGCAAGACAATTATAAAAGGCAATAAATTGAAAGCCAATACACAAATGCTCCAACACGAACAAGTGCGGCCATTTAACATCAAAACACACAAGTACGGCGAGAATAGCTGTCATTGATTTCGTGCAAGACCTATTTTTGTTGATGACGATTATAGTCGTCATCAGGCATTTTGCTAGAAATCTCCGTGACAATTATACTCGAAAAACAGTCACCAAAAGAGAGTAGACCTTGCAAGCCATTTAATCTTCTATTGCTGTTTTCATCTCTGGCAGATCCTTGATGTGGACCGTATGCTCGCCAAAAGTGCCATGCCTCCCGAAGTGGCGGCGCAGGAGTCGGCACAGCAGAACATGGAGACGCACCCCGTCATTCGCACCCTCTACGACCACATTGAGGTGACTCTGCCCAGTGCAACAGCTTTGTCGCATGTCTTGTTGCCAGGCAAGTCATGATGCAAACATCTGAGGTCAGGTTGTGCGTTATGGCTGTCTGCTAATTGTGGCTGCTTGCTGGACACCGATAGTCTTGTGTAATGTCTTCTTTTTAAGTGTGCAGTTTTTGTTCATTACAGTCGAAATTACAGTCGATTCCGGATATATCAAACACAGATATATAGAATTATTGGCCATATCTAATAGTTAAAAAATCCCTTGAATTTCCCATGCAAAAGTATGAGACCGGTGCACCCGTATATCGAACTCCCACACAGCGGGACATCCGCTATATCGAACGATGCGCCGTGCTGAAGCCCAGAAAGTGCATTTTTTGCTAGCAAATATTGATCAATTTTAGGCCACGTTCAAACAAGTTCCGATCCTTTTTCGCGTGCAGGCAACAAAAAAGTGGTGTCATTTCATCGTGCTCATCTAATTTGCTGCGCGGCACTTGCGAGTACATTGGTACCTTTGATGCGCGATCTGCACGTCTTAGCGCGTAAGCATAGTGTTTTCGAAAAGACCGATTGCCGAGGGCACTGAAAGAGATTGCGAAGTGACTCGGTGATTTCAGTGCAATGTCCTCATTTGGTTCGCATTTCCTTCCTTGTTTGTTCGCACACGAAGGCATGCGAGCCTGAAAAGTATGGCCTTCGAGATGTGCAACCTTGTGACGTATTTTTTTAGTATTTTTGGTTTCCGAACGCGTGTCTCTGTGGCTAGACTTTTTTTTATCGTTTCGCATCAAAGCCGCTAAAAGCAGTGGCTGCCAGCTATAAAGTCTCAGTAACATCGATATCTCCAACGTGTTGACAGTGAGAACTCGACCATGGACGAGGGAAACAACTTTCCTTCCTCCGTGACTCTGATGAACTCAGTGTTGTGTCCTTTGCGTCTTGTGGCCTTCTTGCCTCGTTCCTGATAAATCCCCATTCGGGAGTTGATTGTTGACTTGCACGTAGCGATAAAAATTATGATTGGCGCTTGGAGCGACATTAAGTAAAACACTGTCGTAAACGTTCCTTGCGGGCCAGGTGACGGCTTCGGGTGCATCATCACCGCTGACAACGGTGTACGAGGCCTCAGTGAATTCTGCGATTTATCAGCATTTCCGGGCACCATCTCGGACATTAGCGACTTCATCGGTGCAGATGACAATGTTTCTGACTGCATCGATTCTGAGATTTTGGCTGTCGTTGTCGTTGCCGCGGAAGTTTAGTCGTGCGGTTATGAATGTGCCACCGCCTTCGCTTCCGCCGCTATCCAAGCTTTTGCTATGCTACAAAGCTTGCATCGGCGTTTTGCATCAGTTAATGTTGTGGCCGAAGGAGCTAAGTTTGCTTATTTGAAAAGCTTAAGCTTAAGCTGAAAAGCTCGAACTATACGGCATGCAAGGAGCAAGACAAGTTCATGAACAAAATAAAGTGTGGTAACCTGCAGTTCGCACATTGTTTTTGAGCGAATCATTATGTTAGCTCTTGTAACGATTTCTGAGGCCTGAAATTCTTCAATTAGGCCTTAGATATGCATATCTTGTATTTCAAATTCTCGATATATCGAACTATTTCGCGATCTCCTTTGATCTCGATATATCTGGGATCGACTCTATTTGTTTTCAACTTTGTATTATTGTGTCCTTTTTTTTTCCTCTGTCATGTGTAATCAGAGAACAATGCTGATGTGCCCCTCTTCCCATGTAATGCACCTGTAATGACTTTTAGGGACAATTTAATTATTATTATTATTATTATTATTATTATTATTATTATTATTATTATTATTATTATTATTATTATTATTATTATTATTATAACCTCCCTGGCACATTACAGGCTCATGCATAGATGCAGAACTTTACAAAAACGACTCCCTATTTTTTGAGAACATTGATGCATTGGCCATTGATGCATGCATTGTGTATCGATGCAATATGGCATAAGTCTTCATGCACATTCTAGCACTCCCTCTGTTGTGGGAACGCTGACACCCTCTGTAAAGTAGTTTGCGCCGCTTGGCACATGTGTCTCGCACAGAAGCTGTATTTTGAAGTCGCAACTATTGAGCGGAAGGTGGCGTGTTCGCGACTGTTGATCACCACTATCATCATCATAGTTAGATTGGTAGCGCCAATGGTGACCCCTGGTGGCAAGCCTTGGTGGGGCACGAGAGAGTTGAGTGAGTCTTTTTGCACGTGGCGTTTGGCGTGGACGGTTGTCTCTCGCGGTGTGTGCCCAATGCACGGCACTGCGGGCCGTCTGCCGGGGACCTCGTGGTGAGTCAGGCGTTGGCAACGCCTCCTTATGTTGGTTATGCTGATGAATGTTGTGTAATTATGTGTATGATTGTTTTAGCATGTTTGAGCACAATTGATGTATAACTATTCGGCTGACGATTCTGTCATTCTAAAAGCAGTTAAATAAACGTGTATTGTTTGGTTTGTTCCGATCGTGTCTACTGTGTCCGTTCACTCCAAGAGCGGGGCGCTCACTCTCTATTTCGAGACCCCACACTGAGCAGCGTCGTTCACACGCTTGAACTTCAAGCTGGGCTGTAGCTGTGAACTCCTTGCTCAATTTCAGGAGGTGACGTGCCTCGAGTTTCACCCGCGGGAGCAAATCCTGGCATCTGGCAGCAGGGACTATACTGTCAAGTTCTTTGACTTCTCAAAACCGTCTGTGAAGCGAGCATTCAAGACAGTTCATGTGAGTTGTTCACAAGAACACTACGGATTGTTGTTGTATTTTCCAACTTCTTCTGAATAAGCCACAGAGTACATGAATTTCAGCTCTTAGTACAATACGCTCAAAGCTCATTATATCAACGTCGCATCTACCATGAAAGTACTTCGTTAAATCTGAAATTTTTTTATAAACAATAATTGATAACTGTAAATATGATAAAGCTGTTTTTCACTTAGGAGGAGAATTGAGTGTAATACAGATGCTGCATCAAGTTTAGCTACAAATAAACTTGTGAATGTGTTTTAAAATGCTTAGAAGGTGGTAGAGATGAAAAAAATCCTGTCTGGGGGTGTCTCTGAGCCAATGTTTTGGCATCTGGTCGTTTCGTCAAGAGAGCAACAGTAATGAATAAGCCATGGAAAGTATGTTTTGTTTTCACAGGGAGATAAGGAGGAGTGGGGTCAAGAGAGAAGCATAAACGTAAAGTCCAGCCTATGTGTTTGGGCTGGAAGGAAAGCAGAAAGGTCATTGTTCTCGCTAGCTCCGATAGACCATGCAAGTTTCTCTACTTCCAAGTCCTTGCACACACAGCAACCCCTTTCTGTCTTCCCAGCTGAAATGCATAAGCCGGATGTTCCATTTGCGCTCACCTTAAGAATGAATGCGAGCTTTTCCTGCCCTCAAAGGCGAGTCACCACAGCCATGTAAGGCATACAATAAAAGCATATTAATTCGGATTTCACTGCACAAGGAGGAATATCTGATTATCAAGAAAACAATACACAAGAGTCTGTTACATCAGTGCGGTTTCAGTTTTTTGTGAACATGTAAATGTCAAACTTCTTTTGTGTAATAGCAGTTTAAAAGCCACAATTTCAGTCATTTGCGACTCTTTTCACAGTGTGACCGTGGCTCAAGTCTCTCTTCACTAAAAGCTGAAAGGTGCTCTGGACAGTCCCTTAATATGTACCACCATCGCCGACATCACCATGCGCACATTACGATAATTTTTTCACCAGAACGACTGGCGGGCAGCTGATCATTTGTTCATCTCAATGAAGCAAGCCAATTTTACGCTATTATGCGCATTGTGGCTGAACCTCATCATTTTCAACAGCTTTCTACTAGTGTGCCTTTTCTGACACTGCAGCCACATTGCACTAAGTCAAAACAAAGCTGCCGGCCCGCAGCCTTTCGGTTGTTCACGAACACTGTTTTAGCTCCTTTGCGCTGCACATTTTCGATCGATGCTTCATGCATGCCATGTTCTAAGGATCATTCGAATTAACCAGGCTGTGGCCAAATATTACTAAATTAATTAGAGTTTTATTGATTGATTGAATTGGTTTTAATGCAATTGATTGAAATAACTTGTTATGAATGGAGACCTTCATGCCATTGAACAATGCACATGCTTGCTGGGAGGACCAGAGAACATGTTTGAATTATCTGACTTTCCTAATTAACTAGTGTGTAATTAATTAACTTTCATTGTAGCTTTGGAAAATCGGCCAGTACCTTTTTTATGGTATGTCGCTGCTCGTCCTATGGCAGTACATGACGAATGCATGTAATTAAAAAATGCTCTTTACTGCAATACATTGCATGTGCTTGGCCGCGTAATGTTTGTGCAATGTGGCAAAGCTGACATTTGAAAACTGTTATGGCTGCAAGTATGGCACTGGTTCAAAACTGCAAATGAACTTTAAAAAGGAAAGGGCGCCATGCTTTATGAATGAGGCAGAAGCTCAGGGAAGTTGTAAGCTTGAAAGGTGTGAGCTGGTTGGAGAGTATTGGTGTTAAGAAGGCAGTGCTTGCGAATACGGACGCGAGAGATAAGTCAGGACACCACAAATAACTTCTCTTGTTTGCATTACCTGTCTTTTTGACGTGGTCATGCTTTCTACAAAGCTCCAACTGCCTACCCAATGCGTGTACTCACAGCCTTGAAGAAAATACTGGTCGTCGAAATGCCGGCTCCTGCGACACCTCGTGTTCATGAATTTTTCATCTTTTCAAGCATTAAAAACGTGAGACGTGAAAAACTGTCTTTCAACCTGTAATGATGGAAGTTTAACCATTTTCCTGCTTGTTTTTAATCTCGAATGGTTTGCTAATAAACAGCTGTTTTAAACCTGCAGGAGGCCGAAATGGTGCGATGCCTAGCGTTCCACCCATCTGGCGACTTCATATTGGTGGGAACCCTGCATCCCACCTGTAAGTTTATTTACTCTTTAAAGGAAAGTATATAAAAACACTAGATCACTCAAGACTGCCTAGGTATTCTGCTGCGAACAGCTTAACATCACCTGCAGGTTCAGAAAACTATTTCAGTAGCTTTTGGCAACTATGTTCTGGAAACTAGTGTCACAAAGAGAGCATGTGCTATGCCATTTTTGTGGGTGGAGCTTATTGTGTATGTATTCTTAGGTCATCACCGAAGGCATTCAAGTGCACCCATATCGATTGTCGCTGTCAGCTCTACTGCTCTTAACAGTGATTACATTTAAAATTTCTCCGCCATAGAGTGAGAAAATTACCAGCTCTGCAACCTTGTCTCAACTGCTTTTGTATTGAATGCTCGTCAGTAATAAATTTAATGAAAGTGAAATGCTGTATTAGTACACCTTTAGCCCTAGACTGCTCAGTTTTGTGCAATGGAAGCAGCCCACGTTAAGTTGCTACTATCGGGTGAGTTGTCATGTGAACGGATTACTTTAGTACTTTTACATTTAATGTGCTAAACGAATCAATGAATTGTTGATAAATAAATATTTGGCTGCTTTTTTTTTTACAACTCGTGATTTAGTACGGCTCTACGATGTCAACACGGCCCAATGTTTCGTGTCATGCATTCCTTCGGATCAGCACAAGGGTGCCATAAATGCGGTGAGCTTGCTTCTTTATTCTTTATCCAGTGTGAAGTTTTCTATCTTCATTCGCAATGTGGCACACTCTTAAAGGAATGCCCGACTGGTCATAACGCAAATGTAGTGGTGGAAAATCTGCACAAATTGAAGAAGAATGCTTTATTTTTCAATGAAATTGCTTACAAACATTTGTGCGAGAACATCCGGATCCGTAGCCGACATGGCTAGTTAAGGATCCGTCATAGACAAGGCATATTGTTTAATTAGCAAGTAAAATCTTAACACAGACAATTCAATCACAGATTACAAAATCATATGCGGACATGCAGGGAGAAAGACAGAAATAATGCGACATATACATATATTTCCACAATGTTAGGATGGCAACCCGTAACTCTGCGATAGTGTTTCCTGAGTGACTGAATCATATTTGGCAAGAATTATGGTAGGAATATTGTTCCAAATTTTAGCAGCAACAAAAAATATTTGACGGCCGTAGACATTGTGTACTATTGGCAGATTCAGATTTTGTTGTTTGGCCTGCAGTGTGTGATCTCTGGGTTTTATTAAAATTGATGCGTGAAAGGGTACGTTCTTATTCATTATTTAGTGTACTTATACTGCGCTTTTGAATTGCCTAACCATATTAAAAGGCATTATGTTAAGATTTCTGAAAAGTTCAGCCGAGAATGCGTTCTTAGGTGCTGATGCAATCGTTCGTACAGCTCTTTTTTGTAAGATAGTTATGACTGAGCAATACGAGGCGTATGTGTAGCTCCATTATTCAATGCAATAAGTTAGGTGAGAGTGGAACACGTTGAAGTATAAAATGCGGAGTATGTGTGCGCTAAAATATTTTCTAGCCTTAAGTAATGTAAAGCATTCAAAGCTTAGTTTTCTTTACAAATTGTCTATATGCGATGTCCAGTGAAATGAACGGTACAGTGTCACACCAAGGTAAGTATATGCGTTCACTTTATATCAATGACAGTTTCCCTGATGAATAGACCATGTGTTGGAGGTATCACTGGTTGGTTAGATGAAAACTATGTACTTGGTTTATTTTTGTATTTAGTAATTAGTTGTTTTGTTCAAACCACTGAGAAGTCATTTGTAGCTCTTTATTGGCTAGTGATTCGGCTTCCTGAGGAGAGTGACATGCTATGAGTAAAGCAGTGTCATCTGCGTAGAGATGACACTGCTTGCGCCAACGTATGCCAACTGGAAATTACTGTACCATACCGCTCCAAACGGGTATTTTTTGCCAAATATGCATCATTGCTGCACCACAAGGTGGTTTTGGAAATGAAAGTTATGTTGACAACGCGCATCGTGAGCGGATATTCCATGATGGTCCCAATCCTGTACACTTGCGCTGCTGCAAAAGCACGGAATCAGCTGATAATTATTCTGTCTTCCGCGCTATAGTAGCGGTGCCTTTTCTAGTAACTATCGGTAAAGAACGAGGACGATGGGTCGACTACAGAAAAGTGCAGCCAGTGTGACTCTTCAGTAACAAAAAGCCTACGTGTGTGGCGTAGCGCTGCTTTAAGCCTACTGCACGCTTTTAATAGCCGGCAACTACTTGAGAGCGCTGAGGTGCCGATTGCTGCCTCCTCAATCATTGTGCCGGACCTTGTCTAGCTTGCGTCACTCTACAGAAACGAAAGCAGCTCGCTATTGCGGAGTTGGGGGTCGTCGGGCTGTTGCCTCATGAAGCCTACGTTTTTTTGCGACGGTACCGCATCTCTAAAAAAGCTGTGTGAGTTCTCACTAAGTAGCACATGGCAGTACAGATTTATCGTGGACAACTGATTATGTCCTATGTCACCCGCTGTATTGGCTGCATATTCCTGACTCCATAGTAGTTTAGAAATGCTCATTGGTGACGCCACCACGTGCCATAAGATGGTCGTGCGAGAATGCCAATCATTTCTGAACATTGGGGAAAAGATAGAAATGGCTTCGTGCTGGGCACTTTAGGCAATATTTTCTATGGCACTGTACTCATTCCTTCTTTAGCGATAATTACACACGTCAAAAAATGCAAATTGGTACTTGGTCATAGGCGTGCACAAGGGGGGGGGTCATGGGGGCGAGAGCAGGGGCTGTAAAGTAAGCTCCATAATTGACACGATGTGGCGGGGCGGGCGCTGCGACGAACATTTGCCTCCCCCCCTCCTGAAGGGGAACCTTGTGCGCGCTTATGTACTTAATGGTTAATGCACAATACGTTTAGTGTGCAGTTAGCCGCGTTTCCAGCAGGTTCTCGGCATGTACGTACTGTTGCGGACAGGTGTCTACCTGGTCTCTTGTGGTAGCGTGGCGCAACTTCGGGTGGAGGAAACGAACGCACAAGTTGGGGATACGAAAAAAACAAACAGGTTTACAGCGCGATTTCAAATTCAAAAAATTCAAAATTTATTCCCGCCTTGTACAAGCTCACAGATGGAGGACAACGGAAAAAAGCTGCCAAGAGGCGGCTTGACTAGTCCGTAGCTCAAAATAATCTGTGGCATGTGGGCAACAGAAAAAAAAAAAAAAAAAAAAAAAAAAAAAAAAAAAACGCGAAATGAAAACATGAAAACATATAATTAGTGGAGAATAAAAGCAATATACAATAGCCTGCAAAAAAGCATTCAAGAATACAATGCCAGGGTCAATAAAGTTAGCTTTCTTATACAAACATAGATTTAAGTACGGCTGAGGAGCAACAAAACAAATCAAAATCGATTGACTTTAGATGGTTTAACCATGATGGTAAAGAATAACGTAAACACTCTATACCAGCATTCAAGCGGGGTGTGACAACATTTCAATACTCTCTGTGTCTCGTTTTATAGCAGTGGTCATTTGTTTCCAAATGTGCTAGGGTGTCTAAATTATGTATGTTATGCTTACTTCATATTTATATCTAGAATTCAGCCGATAATAGTATAATTTGTGAGCTGCTATAATACCAGCTTTATAAAAGAAGCTTATAGTTGTTTATTATATTCAGCATTATAAAAATTTTGTAGATATCGTTTCTGCACAACGTAAACGTTTTGTTAATTAGAGAATGAAGTTGTACCCCAGACAAGCTGAGAGTAGTTGAGGTGTGAATAGAAAAGAGAATTGTAAACTGGAACTGTAAGTTTTGGAGAGAGAATGTATTTGAGCCGACCGACTATTCCAGTTATTCGAGCTAATTTTGTCAGCACTGAGTTTACGTGAGTTTCCCAGGACGTGTGGGCACTAATAGAACACCATAGCATTTAAGGGGAGATGCCGGTCGAAAAACCGGGATATTTTTTTCGAAAAAGTCAACTTTCTGTTTTCTTGTGTTTTGTATTCCTCCAAGCCTTCTGCTTATTATATTAAAGAATCAAAGAGGACAATCAACTAGGAGTTATTGAAAAATACAATTAAAGCACTCGCGGTGGTTCGTGAAAGTGCGAAATCACCCAATTTTCGCGCACGCGGCACTTCGCTCTATGGCATCGACGGCTCTTGGAATTTCGCGGGCATGTAGGCCTAACCCTCTTCTCGCAGTGCCCGCTTCCGCAGAGTGACATTCATGCTAAAAATACAACCAAGAAATCATTTTCCCACTGCATTCTAGTGTGGCGAGTGGTCCTTCGAAGTCGCGTGGTACGATCGGAGCCCTGCCAGTGGTTGTGAGCATTCCGCCGCGCAGTCGGATGCGAACGCTTTCTTCGTTCTCCTGCTTTTGCCGAGACATCGACGAACATGACTGCCTGAGTTATTATTTCGGCGCCGCAGATGCATTTCGTTCACGGAAGTTCATTATGCGGCACCAGTACGAGGGAAGGCGCCCCAAACGCAAGCAGTATTCGCTGGCGAGAGGTTCATCTGCTGCTAGGCCTAGCCGGGCAGCAGAGATGCACCCGATTTTAATTGTTCGAGCTTCATTCCTGGCGTAGATAACTTCGTCAGTGCTTCAGAGTGAAAGATAAGAATGTTCGACAACAAAAGCAAGTGTCAGGATGAACGGTGAAGCACATTTATTTGTGAGACCGATGCGATACAAAACCTCGTCGGCGGCGCAGTATGCCCCAACTGCGGGCGGTGCGAGCTGTTCATACGAGTAATGGCAAGTAGACGATAAGCACTGGCATCATTTTCGGAACCTTAGCGCCGAAATGACGCATGTGCTGCAACTGTTGTTTCGTCCACGTATGCGTCAAGCTGCGTGTATCCGTCATGCAGTGGAAGCGAGGAGACATCTGCCAGCGGCAGAGCACCGGACAGCTTCGCTGTGTGCGTGAAGTCGGTGGTCGCACCGCGTGCGATCGGCGTCGGACACGAGCAGCTTGTGCGGTTTCGCGCAATCATTGGTGTTCAAAAACCAGTGCGTCACAAGAACTGCCGTTGGCAAAAAAAAAAAAAGTGCATACCGCCGCCGAGAACCTCGCACAAGCCCGAGAGCAACAGCCCATCGCTGCAGTACCGAAAAAAAAAAAAAAAAGAAACCGTCAGGAGGCGGCAGCTTGCAGAGACTATAAGGGTCCAATATATAGTGCTGGATTATTCTGAAACTGTCAACTTTTTAAAGATAACTTTGCTGACATTGTGAATTTCTTGCAGATTGGTTGAAGAGTATAGTGTTGAACGTGTTTTTGAAATTTCAAACCTCTTTTTCTCAGTTCCTCATTTTTCGGCATCTTTAGAACTTACGCACTATAATTTGTACACTTTATGTAGTCGGATTGCAATGATACTTGGCATGCTTAAAGTTTAACATGTCCTGAATTGAAATAAACAACCTTCAAAGGTCTCCAAAGCATATTCAGCTAGATAATTTCCGAAGCTTGTTCTTTGAGTACGGTAAAACTCAAACTCAGCATTAGAATTTCTTTTCTAGGCCAGCACACAAATGTTACACAATGTTTCTTTGCTTTATTGGATCCTGCAATTCATTAGGAGCAATATTTGCTATTTTTTAGAGCATTCTTGTGCTGACTATTGTTGCCTAAGCTTGCACAAAATGCATTGTGTCTACAAATGCATGGTCTGCAAAAAATTAACTGAATGAGCCATAAAAAAAAAATGAAAGCAGATTTCAAAAGAGGAGCTCGAACTCTATAACTGGTGAAAGTTTCATTGAGCTGTCGCAAATATCTGAAGAAAAAGTCTTTCGAGAAGCATATCAACTAGGCAGGAATTGAAAATTATGTCTGCATGAGTTGGGATTGGCTTTTTCTTGGCTCGAAATATAACCGCCTTTGTTTTATTTTCATTAATATTCATGGAATTTAATGAAGACCGCTGTTGTAGTTTGCTTAAGGTGTCATTACAATTTGATATGAGATAGTCGATGCTGTTTTTAGAAAAAAGTATGGTTGTGTTATCTGTATATATGATAAACATGGCATTATTATTAATGTTAATGATGTCATTAATCTAAAGGTTAAAGAGCAAAGGTACCAGAATGCTTATTTACAGCACAGAGAGGTTAGGAGTTTCTCAAACGACGAGCGTGGTAGTTGAACCGTTAGAAAACATGGTTCGGAGCAATGTCCACCACTTTGCAGCGTCAATATAAGCCCTCTCGGTCTCCTCCTCAATAATTGGAACACCAATCGCACACACAAGACACTGCCTTCTAGGGCATCAGTCAATAACACATGGTTGCCAAGTAGGGGTCGCATCTCCCAACGCAATGCTCATCCGGGCCGAGCTTTACTGAGGAGAGGGTAAATGGGTTCCTTCCCGGAACCAGTTGGCGGTTGGGTGGTTGCTGCTGTCTTTCCCGGGAAGGGCAGCCTAGGAGTAAAGACTTTAATCGCGTAGACACGACCTGTGCAGTCGGTCTGTTTCGCCATCTCGCTAAACAAGCCATCAGGGCGAAATGCTTGTAGGGACATTGGCTCAAGGATAGTCTTCTAATCTTTTTGTCGCTCCCCGACCCTGGACGCTCGTTCCCGAGAGAACTGGGGTACCGGGTGTGAGAATGCTGCTCAGCTCTGCTTCTCATGGACAGCGTGGCCCCTACGGACGAGGGTGACAACAGTACATAGTAACGAGGTTTTACAGTAACGAGCTTTGAATGTGTCTGTGTTATGTGGGTGTGCGCATGCTGCTATGAACTTCATGTTGTAGTTAGCTTGTTGGTCCAATATCCTCCGCTATCTTATGTCACCACTTCTGTACATAATACTACTTTTGTTTATTTTCGTGCTTATTTTGTCGGCTTGCTGCTGCTGTATAAATGATTATGTAAGCTGAGGGAACATTAAACTAAATTAAAGCTAAATTTTCTTACCCTGGGTGTGTCATGAAAAGCCTGTGCATGCTCCAAACACAGACGTAGCTGCTCCAAAAGCAGATTTTGCCTGCTCCAATGGCTGCTCCAAAATGCGTGAAAGTTTTCGCACCACTGCAAATGCAAATGCTCACTGACTTTCACACTCATGTCAACATATTGGTGTGGTGCTTTAATGCACAGATGTGGTGCTATAAGAGCATGTCAAATGAAAAATAGAATCTAGCTTTAAAGACGTCACGTCGCATCGCAGCAGTATTCTATGACAGATTCATAGGGGTAAACTTCTCAGAAATTGAGTGAATGAATAAACTTTATATAATGTGCATACTAACACTCAAGCAAACATACATAAACGGTAGTTGAGTTATCCCCCCCCCACCCCTATTATAACTGGCTACTATCTGTACCTCTACTACTTGTACCTGTACTACCTGTACGTTTCCTGTATGAAAATGGGCTGTTGTCAAAAGATGGCGTGTAGCTTATACAAAGGCACAATGTAGCTGCTCTAAGCTTGCGAGATACCATGAAAAAAACAAGAGACCTGTGCTGCTGGGCTGTCACCCCATGTCAAGTTTTTTTTCGCCTCGTAGTACATGTGGGTCTGGCGGGTTGGTATAGTTGGCATGCTCACCCTTGTGCAAGGCATGACGCTGCTCCCGCGGTGGCGCCGGCCTGTCGGCGAGGTTAGGCGGGTGCACGGGGAGCAGCAATTGCTATTTTGAGTCGCTTGGCATGGCTGTGGACAGTTTTCTTTCGTTTGAGGTCCGGGGTGGGATACCATGACGCGGTCTCACAGACTCCCTTGGAGTTCAATGCCGGTGACTCCACATTCACGGTAGATTGTGCATGTTATGTTGGCATTATATTGGGTTATTTATTGTAGTGCTGTAGTTGTTGGTAAGATTTGGCTGGCAGGCTTGCCACTGTAAAAGTTGTGAACAAAAAAAAAGAAGAAAAAGAAGCTATGCGTTCGTTACACTACGGCTTGTACTGTGTCCATTTGTCCGGAAAGACTCTCTTTTAAACACCACAGACCACGGGCTGCTATGCAGCCAATGCTATGGGAGTGCCTCTATTTGGCATCAAGGCATCTTTTGAAACCTTTATAGCTGGAGTGCAGTTTTGCTGGCATAGCTGTGATGACAGTGAGCGGTAAAGGTTGTGCGTTCCTGTAACAGCGTCACCTTTACTTTTTCCACCTGGTGCCAGGTTCGTTACAACAATACCGGCAAGCTGTACGTGTCTGCTTCCAAGGACGGCGACCTGAAGCTCTGGGATGGCGTGAGCAACAAGTGCGTCTGCACGTTTCCGCAGGCCCACGACGGCAACGAGGTCTGCTCCGTGGTCTTCTCTCGCAACGGGAAAGTGAGTGAAGCTCACCCTAGTACTCGTAAGAAAACTGCCGCTTCCTTTGAACAACTCTCGCGTCTTTGCAGTTTTACGTGTAGCTGTGACAAGGAAGAACACGGCAAAACATTACCCTCGGCTGGAATTTTCTGGCTTGATTTCTTATCCCTTGTCTCGTGGTCAAGATAAGGTGATGTGCAAAACAAGAACATCATTGCCTTCTCTTTTTAACCCTTTGAGTTGCTTTGTACAAATTCGTACTAGCTGTGTAGATTTGCTAGCTGTGTTGACCTAAGGCTAAGAAAGCAAAATGCATACTTTGATAATCGTAACTCCTGTAAAATAAATCTGTCTTGATTTAAGTTTTGCTGTAGACTACTGCATATGATCACTTTGCTGAAGTTACTATTGTGTTCAGAGAGTCATTTCAAAAGTATAGTTCTTTTTTGTTCAATAGGAACATAACAGAAAGTGAAATCGCGCCGGATTCCTAGTCGATATTTGATTCTTTATGCACGAACAGAATGTGAATGACTGCAGGATAATTGCATGTTGAATTATTTTGTAATCAAACTTATTACTGTAAAATATGTAAATAAACTTATCGATAAATTCTGTTTCAATTGATTATGTAGTGTCTTGAAGCAACATGTAAATTCGACGCATTCACACACAGTTCCCCATTGGTCACATTTGAAAGGTCAAATTAGGAAAATGAAGCAATTGGTGCAGTTTTATTACGTGAGAGAGCACTTTGCCAAGCGATCACATTATACAGTGAACTCTCCCTAGTAGTAATGCCGGTTTAGTAAATATTTCAGAATGACAAACCTTGAGAATATTCCCAGTAGCTTTCCTATGTATTCAGTGCAAAAATATTTCAGTTAAACAGATTTCTGAATATTGATGATTTTGGTTGAGCAAGTGTGATCTGTGGATTCGAACTGTAATTTTTAAAACTTGAATCACTGAAGTTTTGCGCCCTTTAGCACTGCAGCTGTATATTGACAGCAGTGCTTCATTTGAAGACTACATGCAGTGTGCCAGTGAGCTTGTTACCCGTGTAAAACTACCAGATTTAGAAATTCTTTCCAGTGTTCATTTGTAGCCTGAAGATGAGTGCGACGAGGGAGTTGTAATGAATGAGGCAGGTTGAAATCCTGTATCTCTAGCTAAGGCTGCAGGGTATATTAAAAAGTTGTGATTCTTCGTGCCACAGCGATAAGCTGTGCCAGAGACAGTGCTCAGAAACATTTCTGGACAGCTTGTCTCTTTTTGTGCTTTAAGAATGCCGGTCCAGATGAAAATTACAGAAATCTTTTCGAAATAAATTGCATTTCACACTGTTCACTCGATATCTGATGTGCCCAATGCTGAACCATATTCTTGGGAAACTTGCTTAATTTAGGTGAACTAGTACTTCCCCTGAAGATCATACAAGGTAGCGTTCACTGTACCAGCCAATTCGGAGCACGATCGCACGCTGTCACATTGCCAAGAGCGCCGGCCTTTTCTTTTGCAGTACGTCCTGTCAAGTGGCAAAGATTCCATCGTGAAGCTCTGGGAGCTGTCCATGTCCCGGTGTCTCATTGCCTACACGGGAGCAGGAGCAACTGGGAAGCAGTCTCACAGGGCTCAGGGAATCTTTAATCACACAGAGGACTATGGTGAGCAACGAACGAGATCGGAAACAGGGGAGGGTATGCCTCGTGGAACGGCATAGTGTGCAGGCTTGGGTCACCTAAATAAAGCGGCGACGACTCCTGTCGAAATTTATGGAAAACCAGAAGTTTCAGAGCTTATTTATGCTTGTAGAGGACCTGTAACACTCTTCCAAATGATCATCGTGTAGCTTCATTAAAAGAGCTTATTGGCTCACGAATTGACTACCGAAAAAAAAACAAAAAAAAACGTTAAAACGTTAAAGTGCGTGCGAGTGGTGTTACATATTTCAAGCACTTTAATACTAGTCTTTCTCTCTCTTTTGTGCTGGCGAGTGCAACGAATGCTACACGGGGCATGAGGGATGACAAAGGGGCAAGAAGATATGTCGACATGCGTGGTCCCCTTGAGCCCTTTCTTTCCTTTTGTATTTGAACACACGATTTACTTTCATTGTAATCTTGAGTGTTTGGGAGGGCATTCGGTGGCATCCTGCAGTAGCCATGGAAACTATGCAGCTCGCCGTGCTTAAATAGGCCAGTGGCCATGAACTTTGGATTTATGGTACGGTAATTTGTGCTGATGGCACCGCTTTTTGAGAGAAGAGGTAAAGATTTTTAGTGAACTTCAAAAACTGTAAATTTCCAAGCCCTGCGATGCGCTATAATGTTTTAGCTCACTTGTTCTTGGGAGCCTCAAATACCTATTGGCATCATTATGTGACCATGCTGCAGATGTGTTGCAGGGCCATTTTGCAGGGAGACCCTGCTTTTGTGTCTTTTGGAACATGTTTTTATGAAACAGTTGAAATTTATGTACTTATGTCCTGATTTCTAACATGCAATTGCTTTCCTAGTATTATTTGCACTTTTCAAAATATTAAGCGTTTCATATACCTTGTTATCGGTACCATTTATTCCTAACTCTGAGGGTTATAAATTTAATCATCAGATAATTACCACTGTCGTCTAGTGGTTACCGTGCTCGACTGCTGGCACGCAGGTCATGGGATCCAATCCAGGCTGCTGCAGCCACATTTTCGATAGAGGTAAAAATGCTTGATGCATTTTGTAGGTTTGGATGCACGTCGAAAAACCTCAAATAATCGAAATTTCCAGATTTTCCCACTATGGTGTCTTTCACAATCGTGTCGTGGTTTTGGGACAGTAAACTCCATAAATTAAAAAAAAGGATATCTCAATAACCTGAAATGAGTACCGTATGCAGTAAAACAGGAATGAATGTTCTAGGCCCATTTGAGCGGAAGTTACGGTATGCTGAACTTTCATGAGCAATATCTGAGCTTGGCATTTACTCACTTGCCAATGTTCACCATACAACTTTTTTGTTCAAATGAGTTCAGAATATCTTGCACACAATACTCATTACAGGTTAATTTAGCATGCTGATTTTCTTAGGGACTGTTTTGCGCTGAAAAGATGTAGAGACGAAACAGGAAGCATGATCTGGCATTGTGTGCCATGGGTTACTGGTTCTTGTACGAGCAAAAATGAACGCTTGTTTTACGTCATCGCTTGCAGTTCTCTTCCCCGACGAGAAGACCACCAGTCTGTGCAGCTGGGACTCGAGAAACGCTGAACGGCAGCGTTTGCTTTCCTTGGGTAAGCACTTGCATGTCAATTGCACAGACCTGTTTAGTTGACGTTGCTTTGACTAGTTGTATGCGTGAGATAGCGCTCTTAATTTCGCCTTGAAGAAAGCTGAAGCATTTCGAATGCTGTTATGCTCTCTATGCAGTTTATGACCTATTTTTCAGACACCTTCACAGCATTGCTGCACACCTCATAGAGCTACTGTATGAGGATAGCTGAAATTTCTGATGCCGAAACAATTTGGCGTCTGATTTGTCACATTTTCTGTCGTGATCGCAGGTACAAAACTGCATTAATCGACACTGCTGTGTCGACCACCTTGAGTCAACGCCCTCAACTGTTGATCTGCTTGGAGCTAGCAGTTACCAAAAGTCGGCCTCACTGTTATAGTGATTAAATTGTTTGTATACATGCATTGAAATATGCATCCTCTAATAGAATGTGTATAAGACAGTCACTGAAGGGATTTTTGAAGCCATTTTCTCATCATGGCAGCCTAGTGTTTAAGGTGTCGCACAGCCGAACTCGAGGATGCAGGTTCAATTCATGGCCATCACAGCAGCCTCATTTTGATAGCGGAGAAATGTAATAAAAGTACCTGTGTTTACATTATAGACATAGGATCATGCTTGAGAACATTAGGTGATCAACATCAAAGGGAGAATAAATCGAAACAGTGATTCAGTTTAGACTGAGGACTTGTACCGTGAAAACTCTCTCATTAATTTCACCACCATATAGGTTTACAAGTGGAAGAGAAATCCTAGGTCCAAAGCTTCAATGAAAATTTCGCGATGAAATCTGCACGAATGATGTCACGGATTTCAAAGTGCTTCATATTTCAACGACATTGGCTCAACGAAATTTCTGAAAACTAATGTTAGGTCTGCGGCCCCCTGAAAGCACAGTACACTTCGTTTTCACGGCTTAGGTACTGCGCAACACTTCATTGACGCCATCAAAATCTACAACTCAAGGACATTTGTTGTAGGGAATTTGAGGCTTTACTGCCCCCTGCATTTTCTTTTTTCAAGCGTTTTCCTGCTTACCACGCGCCTTCTCATGGCAAATGCGGTGATTTTGGAGTTGTGGAAGAGTTATGTACCCGTATGAGAAAAAAATTTTTTCTCTTCTGTGTTTTTGATCCCGTGCGGAATGCCATATAATTATATAATGCTGTTCGCATGTAGAACCTTTTAAATACATGTTAAACTTGTATACTTGTTCATGCATTTTTCTTCTCTATTCAGGCCACAACAACACAGTTCGTAATTTGGTCCATTCTCCAACGGGCCCGGCCTTTCTGACGTGCAGCGACGATTTCAGGGCTCGTTTCTGGTATCGTCGTGTAGAGGCCGTGGACTGAACAATGCCATGCTGTTGTTTAAATGGACAACATCCACCGCACAAATCATGCCTTGTCTGATAGTCTTGCGTCCACAGTCATCCATTCTTGTGACAAGAAACGACACTCCAAGCGTGAAATAAAGTGTTTCTTTATGCCTTGTTTTTTTTTTATGACAAAAGCTTGTTTTGCAATAATCTATGAAATCAGAAACACTAACTCAGAAACTTGCATTGTATTTTGCAAAGTTTCTTTTTCTACAGTGGTCTTATATGGTACGCTTCATGATTTTTGGAAGTTGTGTACCTTTCAATGGTTCACAATTACACTTTCACTTGTTGCACACTTACACAATTTTATTGTGCAATTGCACAATGTGAACAATTACTAGTACAATTTCACTCATTGAGCAATTGCAGAATGTTATTGCATGATTTAGTAATTTCACTATTCTGTAGTTACACAATTATGAACAATTACAATTTTACTTATTGAACAGTTGTGCAATATAAATGGGTGATTTAACAATTGCACAATTGTATACAATTACACACACTTGTTGCATAATCATATAATTTTATTATGTAGTTTCACAATTTTACTGGTTGGTGTAAATACAATTGCACTATTTTACCTGCCTGTCACTCCATTCACACTGAAAGGCTATGAGCAATACCTCCAGTGCTTTTTTCTTCCCATGATGTGCATATGCCGTGAGCTGACCAAATGACAGGTGGCGCAACATCAAGATCTGTCCTACTTCAGATATTACTAGTACATGCAGTTTATCTGCTGCATTATGGTAAACTATCAAGTGTGTGCTACACTAGTTATACTAAGCACCCAGCATTACAAGAAAACGCAACATGCAATTTTTTATACCATCGCTAGAGTCATCTCTTCATTGCGTGAAGCATGCAACGTGGTGAAGCAAACTTATAGCCTAGTGCCCGTGGCCATGGCAGCCGCTGAATTATAAAAACATTTTCTCGCTTAAAAAAGCCCCTAGCACCAAAATTGCAAGCTCAAAATGTTTGTGTTGGTGGATCGTCCTGTATATGGGAGCTCTTCTGAACAATTATGAGTGGCGATTATTGCCTTTCAGATAGTTCAGTTTGGTCTTAAAGTAACTGCCAGTGCTCGTCCGAGTTGGAAGCGCCTTGCAACATCCCTACCGGTGTGAGGCAGCAAATTGCTGTGCAGGTCATTCGAGCTATTTCACAGCGTTCTACGAGTGTTGTTGGCGTCGCGGATTACAGCTTTTGGAGCTCACCCAATAGAAAGATAGGCAGTTGATAGGTCTATTGCTCCTTTCCTTCCTCACTCATGCCATTGCATACATACGCTTATGCCATCGGCATTTCAAGTACCGCACCCGCCACGGTGGTCTAGTGGCTAAGGCACTCGGCTACTGACAACCAGGCGTGCATTTGCAATGAAGGTGAACATGCTACGGCGTCTCTCGTAGTCATATGGTGGTCTTGAGACGTTGGGCCCCAACAATTATTATTTCAAGAATGGCAGCGAGGAGTTGTTTCTGAGAGGCGCTTCTTGACAATATAGTGGGTGGTCGAGCATGTACGAAGTCCAAGTGGAGTTGATGTGTCGTGCATTGTTTCGTTATACACAAATTTTTGCAGGAGAATGTGCTTGGTGTATCACACCTTAGGTGATACCACTGCACCTCTGCCGTGTGGATCTTACACACAGGGCCCTGTTTTACAAGGCGTGCTTTCAACATCGCAAAAACTTGACATGTGCGCGATCTTGCGGTGCCTCACCCTGATGGGCACCAGGTTAAACCTTTTAAGGTCAGAGACGTACATGCGCGTCATTGCCTGTATGCCTGAAACCCCTGCCTTTTTCGGTAATTTTTCTTGCCTGGCATGTGCTGCCACATTGTAGGAATACATGGAACTTTTTTCCTTATGCCGATGCTTCTCCGTTTGGTTTTTTATGCTCTACTACAGTTGATGAACCAGCTAGTTTCGATTTCGTCCGACGTCCGGTCACCGCTCACTGCGCTTGCTTGCAAAACTGATGGCCTTCTGGCTGAGCATCTTTCAAAAGGCAATGGGTTTGTTTCTATCTTGTTTGTTGCTCCCTGGCACATGATTATGCCTATTTCTGTGCTGGCAGTTAACTGGCACAAACGATGCCGCTGTGGATGTGCGAAAGCCGCTTCCCTTTCGTTGGGGATAAGACAAATAGTTGTTATAGGTTTCAGACGCTTTCTTGCTTCCCAAACACGCTCGGAACTACAAAATTTTCTTCAGTGCCCTCACCTGCACAGTTTTCTTGCACTATGGAAGTGCGTGCCGGTCTCAGCTGCAAAAGCGAGCCTGGTGGCGATTACAGTGGCGGCGATTCCTCAGAATCACCGCTCAACTGGTGAATCAGAATCTGATTCAGTAAATGTCAGCCCATCATGCGAGGCAGTACTCGTGATCCGAGTGATGAGCATGTGACATCTCGAAAGTGTACACAGCGAAACGATGCTGACTGGAAAAAGGTGGCTTTTCTTCATCTGTTTTTCACTCGACGCTACTTTGTGTACTTATTTTGGTATGTCTATGAACTACACGGACATTTATTGCAACGCGAAATTTTTTAACAGCCATATAGCTTTTTTTTAGAATTTATTTTGCTGTTACCCATGAATAAACTATGTGCATGTTACAGCACAAATCAATTTTTGTCACGATATAGTCACCCCAAAAGATTTTAGAGAACTTTGTTCTCTAATACATTGTCTATAAAAAAATACACTTTTCTTGGGGTGCACTTCACAAAACAAATCAACGTGCAAAATTGAAATATTTGGTGGGCATTTGAAATGATTACAAATAAGGTTGTAATTAACAGTGAGAGCACTACTGCTTATGGTACACTACAGCATTTATGATTCAGTCTCAGGATTATAAAACAAAGCTATTTATTCAAGTGTAAAAGTCGAACAAACTTAAGGCTGTTGGGGGCTTTTGAAACAAAATTGTTCGATTATAGCTGTCGTAATTTCCTGCGATCAGGATGAACTACGAGCCTACAATAATACTAAAACAACAAATCTATACAAGAGAGTAAGAAAGCACGAAAAAAAAAATCACATTTATTGTGCACTCATATCTCGAACATGTCTCACATTTTTTTCAACATGTTAGCACTTGCAGTTTATTGCGCTTATTTACGCAACTCTGTCATATGAACACGTACAAGCTCCTTGGAATGAGTTGCATTAAAAAATTCAACGCCGCTGGGATGTACAACCTCAAAAGAATCGCGTCCAATATGAA
Source organism: Rhipicephalus microplus (assembly GCF_013339725.1). Lineage (NCBI taxonomy): Eukaryota > Metazoa > Arthropoda > Arachnida > Ixodida > Ixodidae > Rhipicephalus > Rhipicephalus microplus. The sequence goes on from NC_051165.1 coordinate 215,649,128, forward strand.
CATTTCTTCTTTCAATTGTTAGAAAATAAAATTTGTGGACAGGCAGTGTCACACAGCATCTACGTTGCACAACATAACAGTGATGATATCTGTGGCGCAAAAGCATTGCACACTACATCGTCGGTGTAGTCTCTCAGAATTGGCCCTGTTTCATTACCACAGTCAGCTTGAAAGCATACACACGCACACACTCAACAGGAACATATATATATAGACAGATATATATAATATTGTAAAATTGTTCACCTGACTAAGAACTCCCACATATTGTCAAAAATCCTCAAGGAATGAAGTAAGGAGGTAACAATAACATGAGCAACAATGATACGCTTGCACCAGTGCATTTGAGATTCAAACGCAGCTTGCAAAACACGAATGTTGTGCCATTGGGCTTTCGCCAGCTTGTGCAATCGTGGACGAAGAAAATGCGAACAGAGAAATTGGACGATCAGTCTTTAAACTTTCTTCCTCGCCTTTGTACAATAGCAGTAGCCCTCCTCATTACAAATAATGATCTATCGTATGAACAGCTTCTCATAGAACTCCAACTGTTCCGCTGCTTATAATGTTATTTTCCAATTTCAAGTATTCTTGTTCAGGCATTGTTTGTCCACAACAGTAGATAGTGCACTCTTGGACAACTATAAACAGACCTTTGAAATCTTCGTAACTTGCATCAATTTAAGTGTGCTGAACCTACGATAAGACGAGCGGCAAAAGCCCATAACAGGTCTTCCTTCTAATCACAGAATCTAGCTTAGTAATTAAAACTTTGTATTTTCACTTTCTTTGGCGAAATCACTTGCAACGAGAAGGCTGGGCATTAAATGCCACAGTTAGCATGTCATAGTCGCTAAATGTACTTGATGTCACAATATTAGGACGTCACAATTGCTAAACATACTTACGTTCTAAGCGTACTTGACGTTAAACGTACTTGACGAGGTTAGGTGCCTATGCTAGCGAGAACAGCACAATCTCTGAAGCTATCACCATTGGTACAAAATCTAAGCAAAGCACACATCGCAACATCTGTGAGGTATCCATCACCTTAAAAAGTAAAAAGAAAAACTGGGGATACTGGGTAAGAGGAGGAATGTAAAAATGCATGTTGGACAAAAATTTGTTGGAAGCAAAGTACTTGGCATGTCAAACAGTTGGAAACATCCATCATATCACAACTTGTTTTCAATAGAAGCACTTTCACATGAATGCTGGCATGCCCCCAAAAATTTTATATAAAAAACTTTTTCTTCGAGCTTCAGTAGGCTATTTCAAAAAAAGTAAAATTGTAAAAGTCTGGCAAATGTCCATCTTGCTCAAAGATATAAAAGACCCCCCCCTCTTAAAAATGCACACCATTGGCACTGATCGAGTAAGCCTTTGGGTTTCAATTATTCCATAAATTTCCTGAGACGTGTTTCACTTGACGTGTAACTGTATGACAATGAACATGCTCCCTTTAAGGCGTTTCTCTGTGAGACCATACTATACCTTGGGCTTGTTGTCAATTTGCCTACTCACACGCTATGTATCCCACATAAAATATAGTGAGTGCCATCTTGATTTAAAGGCCACGTTGAATTCAGTGAAATTTCTCGCATATGAAAATGAAAATTCTAGCAATTATAGTGCATAAAACTATGACCTCGAACTTCAAGTACCCAAATATCGGAGACTATCAAGAATTGAAGCATTATGTTTACAATTTTTTGTAACTTTTCATCACAGAATAGGTATTGTAGTGCAGCATGTTGCGTTTGCTGCAGCATGTCAGTTCTCCCAGTAAATGAACTTTGAAGACAGTCCAGTGTCCCGTAAGTGCGTTATTCTAGAAGACCAATGCATCTCGGGGATAAGACTGATGTGAACAGGTCACTGCAGAGTTGCCACTGTTTAACCCAGATTTTCACTCAGAAACTTCAGCAGTGTTGTTGTTTCAATTTGAACATGAAACTCGTGTTGTTTTCAATTTCTAATCAATTTTTTTCACAGATATGAAACAAACGCAGCTCCAATAACATGCGTGGGTGACATTGAACATTTAGAACGACACGTCAAAAAGCTTTACACTTTCTTTAGTAAAAAGTATTCTAGAAGCTTTCTTGCACGCTTTCTTGCATGCTTTCTTGCTCTTTTGAAGAGTAAACCTACACCATAATCACTTATGAAGTATAGACCTGCAACAAACCAGGCAACCAAGCCAACTGAAGTCACCTCACGAGATATTAAGAACTATTCACCATATTTATATAGAAACTAGCATTATATAGCTCATGAGAATGCGCAATCGTCCATAATTTATTGTTTTTAAATCAATGTTGCTGAAATTTCATGTTGTGTACACTGGCCAATATGTGCTCTAAAAGCAAAGTTCCAGGCCTGGCCTCACTGGCCTCTTTATCTGCACCTATGTGCTAAAACCACAACACCTACCACTCCATTAAACTACATGCTGCCATGTCTCTATTGCCAAGGGTCCATGATAGTGTCTCTGCATATTACTAATGATTTTCAGAAATTTCATGGCTATAAATTTGTTTTAAGCCACTTTCAGTGCCCACTCAAAGGCACTTGACTGGTGGAGTCTTTCATCCTACGGTGCATGTCACTGCAAAGCAGCACTCAATCGAAAATCAGGGTAGTTCCCTTGTTTTAGATGTCAAAATGGCAGGACCACTGGTTCAAACAGAGCAACATGCACAAGTGCAGGGTAGAGGGTAGATCGGCGTTCCTCATTGTACACGTGTGAAAGGAAGAAACTGATACCTGCCGAAGCAAGACGTGATCCGTCGATTTTTCACCGATGTTGCTTGCTCTAGGGAACTTGGCATAAATTTGCAGCTATGCAGGTTGGTCAACACGGGACGGGACTAAAAAAACAGCAGAGACAGGACAAGCCAAAGTCTGCATACACATGGGTACACAATTCACTATTTTTTGGCTTAGTTGAGTGGGAGGCTGTGCGATGTTTTATATATAAACGACAGGAAGAAGTGGGAAGATGAAGCTCTCCACCCTAAACCACCTCCAGAAGTCCCTTTGCTTGTTTCGAGATGCACACAGCAGTAACGTAGCAAAGGTAGATGAGTAACCCTCTTTGAGCAAAAAGAAAGAAAGAAAGCTTCCTCCTCTGTACAATGCCAGCAACGGAAAGAACCACGTGGAACTACCCTTTGACCCCAATGAGAGGTGGGGGTCACATCATGTCACAAACTGTGCGTAATGCATCGGAGGATCAACAGTGGGCGGGCTCACGCCCGCGGCTTGAGCGTTGGCGTGACATTCTTCACCTGGAAGAGCTTGCGCACGAAGTACACCTGTAGCGCCGAAGTGGCCACAATAACGATGCACTGGGCAAGAGACCAGTACTGGACGTAGCGGTTGTTGCCGTCCACGATGTACCAGTCTCGTGAGAGGTGCCTCCTGTTCTGGTCCTGGTACTTCAGCATCTCGCCCACCTGGCCGTCTACTTTCTGCAGTGTTTCCTGCGGAGAACGGCGAGTGATCTGTTGAGACGAATGTCCGACCTCTGAACCTCAAAGATACTTGCTCTACACTAGGTGGCCTTGGGAATGGCATAGCCAGAGGGTCGCACGCGGGGCCTGTGCCCCCTCCCCCGAAATTGGCATACAGAGCACAAAATGACCATTTGTCTACTGGCCACTACTTCAGATCAAAGAGGTGCCCCCCCCCCCCCCAAAAAAAAAAAAAACGTTTCTGCATATGCCCTTGGTCCTAGGTAAAAAACCAAGAACACTTCATTCAAGGCCATTCGTTAGACTTAAAAAAAGTACCAACATCAATATTAAAGGGCGAGTTTACTCTGCCATTTTAAGCACCAGTAAAATGATATAGCTACAGTTTTCAGTAGTGATATGTGTACACCAAACGAATAATCTGTGCTGCACCAATTACAGACACCATCTAGAAGTGCAAACTCACAGTGAAGTTGGACACTGTGACTCCGAGTGACTCGAGTTCCTGCACGTATGATTCCCACTTGTCCCTCTTGAATGAATTGAAATAGAGGCTGATAAGCTTGGCCGCAAAGTGGGACATGGAGTTGTCTATGCACAGCTCGTAGAATCCTGCAAAGCAACGATGCACAATCACGACACTTGTTAATGCAATCAAACAAATTATAACTAAAAGAAACTTTGCAATTAAAGAAAACAATTGCTCCCTTAACATGTGCTAGCGTAGAAATGCCCAAGGTAAAGATTCCTTCTGAATCCCTGCTATGATTCTCATTAGCTACAGCCAGAGTAAAAGACTTGCAAAGCATGTTTTGTCTCGGGGGCAGATTCCTTCGATATAAATTTAGTAACACACATGTATACTCCTTAAAATCTTCAACACAGTCAAACAGCCCTTGCTGTGCAGTTCAGTGGCACACTTCACTATCCTGCGCACCCAAACTGAAAGGTAATTGACCCCACTTAGCATGTAACACCAAGACGGTTTTTGGGTAATATATTTTAGCATACATCTGATTAGGTCAAAACAGAGAGGTACATGACAGGATGTCTTGTCCTCATGACTAGCACCACAACGTGTTTTGTTAACCAAATATGTTGTGTCAGCCAGCGAGAGGCTGAATTTCAGACATGCCCACATCACCACCAGTGAGTAATATACACAAAGCAAGCGAGGTAGCAGGGTAAACGCTCCATAAAGGTAGCTTTACTGGTCCCACTTTTCTTGCAGAATCCCATGCTGGCCCAGCCAATCAAGTCAAATGCACTGAATGTAAGGGCCCAGGCATAGCCAGGAGAACTGGATGGCAAAAATCAATTACCAGTTACTAGCACATTGTCCGTATCACTACGTGAAAAAATTTGCATGATCTTAAACTTCACGACACTCTCCAGAATTTGCGTAAATTAAATGGTCTCCAGCTCATCCCTGCCATTCATGTCACCTGCAGCCTTCGTAAAGTTAAAAAGTAGATGTTACTGTCTGCATAAAAACTGTAGTTCTCAAATTCATTTTTGCGACCTTTTATCAACAATATTGCCAGATTAAATTGCAGTACAAGAAAGCAAACATAATATGCAACGTGAAGCACATAATGAAGTGAACAGATGCACACAGTACCGACTGAAGTTGCACTGACCAGTACTTTATCATTCAGATAGTTCTCTGCTGTAAAATAGAAAAACCACATTGCTACCTCCAGTTGAAGTTGATTCTTCGTATTCAGCAGAAGGCCTCCATTGGTATGGTAGGACATGATTGCCATTGGGATGCCTTACTGCGAATCCGGCTTGACCATCACCACCTCTTAAAACCTGCAGGACAAGAATTTTTTTTTTTCAAAACCACAAACCCAATTTAATTTGTAATTTGTTGTACCGAAAATCCTATGTGGACTGGGTTTGATTTTGCGATCCTGCCTCCCCCCCCCCCCATTTTTTTTTGTTTTGTATGTCGTGTTTGATTTTATATGACACGAAGTGACGTGACGTTACTAAACGTGTGAAAGACTTCACTTGTTCTTGTTTACTTCTTGTTTACTTCACAAGGAAGGTAAATATCGTGACTGCTGTGGACAGTAAGTACACCGCGATACATTCTCTCTCGCTTTTTTTTTTCCTTCTATCGCCTACATTGACATGTGTTAAAAACGGTGAAACCGGCAACAGAACACGATCGCCAGCCCAGAGGGAGGACACTTAATCAAGCAAACAGCCACAAGTCGCCGCGGCAATAAGCGAAAAAAAAAAATATGTAAATCGGCGCGGCGACACCATTTAGCCGAAGAAGCTAGTCAGCAAAAACTAAAACCGCTAAAAGCTGTCCGGAGCGTGTTCAGTGAACCGTAGTAGACGCTTTCTGACGCGAAGTTTTTTTTTGCTGCGCCTCAGCTATAGTAAACATACGGTACGTTTGGGCACATCGAAATACTGACGCATTTAGTAAGAAATCGACGCTACTAATTCGTGCGATCTGAAAGACACGTGTTTTATCGAACGAAGCCTCACAAAGTCACGCACATGGTTCAGTGCACAGGATTACGGCAAATCCGGTTTCGCCGTTTCGCTGGCTCACTCGAGTGAAATATATGTTCGTTCGGCGTACGGTTCTCAAGACAGCACAACGCATGCAACTCGGCAAGCGATCGAGTATATAGTACGTACAAGCACAGCCTTTCATCTGGGTTGCGCGCTTTGACAAGCAGTAGGCGGGCAATCGTCATCAAAAAAACAGGGCCAGTGTTCGGAACTTACCTGGTAGGCCACGTAGACCGACGATCCGGCCTCAACGTTCTGATAAAAACACTCCTCTTTACCGGCGTCCACATGTAGCTTGAATTCAAACGAGACGCCCAGCGAAGGCTCTGTCACATACGAATCGGCCGATATTTCGATCGCGATGCACGTAAACACCAACACGACTGTCAACAGCCGTTCCGTGCCCATTTCGTTGAACTTTGCCGCCGCTTTTCCGCACAGCACACGCAAAACTCGCTACATCCACCGCACTAGCCGCACTCCACAACGTGATGGAGCGCGCGTGATCTCCGACAGATGGTAGCAGTGGTAGCACAAAAAAAATCATGGTCGTGTTGGCCGCGTGACTTTTGTTGTTTTGAGCTTATGAGTCATGTTTTGAGTCATGCTTTTGAGTACTCTAGTTTTGAGGTTTAAGCGATTTCGCTTTCGTTTTTGTGATATCTCGCAACAAGTGGTCGCATCGACTTTCCCCCTAAGATCTCGTTTAAGGACACTCCATGCACACAAAAAATATCCTTTTTTAAATGCGAAGCATTTCTTGGCGAACTTCGGCAACTTTGAGCGTATCTATCTATCTATCTATCTATCTATCTATCTATCTATCTATCTATCTATCTATCTATCTATCTATCTATCTATCTATCTATCTATCTATCTATCTATCTATCTATCTATCTATCTATCTAGCCACCTACGACTTTTAGCTCTCCTGGCCGTTTGGATAATGGTATCGATACCAAACTTGGCATGATATAACATGACTGTATGAAGAACACAACTGACTAGTCATACCATGAAAATCAATATATGTATGTCATAAATGTCATCATTTAAATGACATGGTCTTGCTGATCTTGCAGTGGTTTCATTCACATGATATGTTGCTAAACTGGTATGGTATGACACGACTGCATGGCGAACACAAGCGACACACCCTAACATCAAAATCATGATATGCGTGTCATGTAACAACATGACTACATGCCTAACTCATGATGTGCTCGCGGCCGTCTCACCAGCTTTGCAAATACCGAATTTGGTATTACGGGACGTGAATGGGTGACTGGTGCGAACTTGATAATCATGAGATGCGTGTCATGTACAAACTTGACTACAGGCTACGCTGATGATGCGCTCGCGGCCGTTTCGCTAGCTTCGCATGTACCAAACTCGGTATTACGTGACGTGAAGGGACGACATAGGTAAATGACACATCCAAACATGAGGATCATGACATGCGTGTCATGTAACAACATGACTACGTCCCACACTCATGAAGCGTTCGCGGCCGTTTCGCTACCTTCGCATATGCCAAAATTTGGCATTACGCTACGTGAATGGATGACGAAGGTATCTGACTAGTGCAAACTTGATAATCATGAGATGCGTGTCATGTAGGAACTCAGTGGATCTGCATGACATATACTCACAGGCTATTGCCGCGCTGCGTTGCTTTGACGCATGCGCGTTTGGGCGCACAAGGTGTTCCTCCGTCACGAAGAGAGGCAGGCGCGGTTCTAAGTAACGTCGTCGGCGCGTGCGTCGGAGTATATTGGGCCTTTCATGACGCGCTCGCCACCGCCCCGCCGCGGTGGTCTAGTGGCTAAGGTACTCGGCTGCTGACCCGCAGGTCGCGGGTTCGAATCCCGGCTGCGGCGGCTGCAATTCCGGTGGAGGCGGAAATGTTGTAGGCCCGTGTGCTCAGATTTGGGTACACGTTAAATAACCTCAGGTGCTCGAAATTTCCGGAGTCCTCCACTACGGTCAATGACGCCGGACATGTTCAATAAAGTTGTTACTCACTCACTCCACTACGGCGTCTCTCATAATCAAATGGTGGTTTTGGGGCGTTAAGCCCCACATACCAATCAATCAACGCACCCGCCGCCGTTGCGCTTGCTCCACATGTACCAAATTTGGTATGACGGGGAGTGAATAGACGACGAAGGCAAATTACACGTCCAAACCTGATAATCATAATATGTATTTCATGTAAAACACGACTACATTCTACGCTCATAGCTTTCTCGCGGCCGTTTCACTAGTTCCACATTTACCAAATTTGGTACTACGTGACGTGAATGGACAATGAATGTAAATGACACGTCCAAATATGATAATCATGATATGGATTTCATGTAAAACATGACTACATGCTACGCTCATAGCACGCTTGCGGCCGTTTCGCAAGCTCCATATATACCAACGTTGGTATCAGGTGACGTTAATAGATGACGAAGGTATATGAAACGTCCAAACATGATAATCATGACATGGCAGTCATGTACGGCATAATTTACCTCCGCCTCTCAACGTTGTGCTTATCTTTAAGTGACCTATCATTCTTCCTCACTCATGCTTCGCATATAATCGATTCCCACTGTACGTGGGATCTGCCACTTTTTAGATTTGCAATAGACTCATTATTGTGTTTTTGGAACTTTTAGTTCACTGACCCGGATACAGTAGCTAGGAGAGCTACGTCGCGTTTAAAAAGGGATGTTACAATTAATTAAGGTTCAGTTTCAATCATACCTGCTCACGTGAGTGGTCAAAACTATACCTGCTTCAAAAAGAATGTTGTTTCGTATTGTTTCTTGCAAGCTGTCGCTGATCAAAGTAGCCAAACACGCTTCTTAACACCTACCTGACAAAAAGAGAAAACTTTGTTAGAATAAAAAGACAGGACGCCGACCAAGAGGGTAAAAGACATTTCGGCTTCCACACAGAAGCCTTGTTCACTAAGCTCAGAGCCCGAAGCTTCCAGCTTAAATCCGCTAAAATAATCGCTTGAGGCATCTTGCATACGTCAGCGGTGGATTGCCGGCGTTGTGGTTAAGCGTGTTCCTCGTTGTCTGGATAGTTAAAGATTCCAGATATTGCCGTTTTGTGCATTTTTTTTTCTCGGGCGATAACTGCAAGCAAGGTCCCAGTAGAAGAGAGAGATTTGGCCGGCGTGTGCACTACTGGACAAACACGTTTTTCGTCTTGTATTTCCTTAATTTACGAACGGGTCTCTTCTTCCGTGCCATCGGCGGCCATGATATTTCGTCACTTTAATGATTTTGGTGTTCTGTTTCGAAGCGGCGTATGTTGCAAGGGGCTGGAAAAAAGTCTTCCCGAAGGAGTATAATTATGGTGTACTAGAATGGAGCAGTGTGCCGTCTTCGCAGGAAAGCAATGGGAGAGCGGTGGTCGCTTTTACGATGACGCCACCAGCAGGACGTCACCATCAAACGAAGTGCACAAGGCGCGTAATTTGAATTTGCGTTGAAAAACACTCTGCAGTTTTTGAGTAAACATAGTCGCATATCACTATTGAAACTAAATGTATTTGTGAGTTTATAACGCATCCAACACATTTCTATACATTATTACCATAAATCAAGCTGCCCCTGCGTAGCATGAGCTTGCACAATTCATTTTGCAGAACAGAGACCCAGATAGCATGCTTGCAGATAAAAGGGGTTGATAAAGCACTTCGCGGTTCATTCCATGCATAATTACGCCTGCCTAGCTGTCAGACTAATCTGAGTTTTTGCGATTAAACGAACGAGGAGGTCCGGACGGATAACGTGAACATCATCAGCCTACCAATCACACGGGGAACTATTCTCGTGGTGTCCGATTGGTGGACAAGTTCGATTCGGCCTTCATTGATTGGCTGTAGCTGGGGAGCAGCGCGCCGCCTCTTTCCGGCTTTTCTTCCGCAACGTCATTCTGACATCGCGAAGCTTTCAGAACTCTCGACACAAATGAGAAATACATCATCACAAACAATTTAAAAAATCACGCGGCGAGAGATCATGGCTCGATGACGTCATCATGACGCCTTACGGCAAACATTTATGGGGTCACCACGACATCATCTTCACAACGCTTGACTGCGTTATCACACTAAATGATCGCGCGGTCAAAGGTGTGCCTATCCCGAAACAATGCGATAGCAAGTAAGGTGCAGAAAACTTGAAATGCTTTCGATCCTGGAGCCATTGGTAGCCGGGCAGAAAAATATGATCAAGTGTCATTTTGTGCACGGTAATTCATGAAAAAAAAAAATCGGGGGTTGTGGGAGGTGCACGGGCCCATTGTTCCACTGCTCTCGCATGGACGTCAGAGGGGGGGGGGGTGCAAGGAGGGCACTACCCCCATCCCCCACTAAGCTAAACCAACGCACAGCCCCTTTCCCACCAGCAATGCGATACGGGTTTGCACCCACGAAACATCTTGCCGATGGCCATGCACTGACGTTAGCTACAGAAGGTTTTGGGAGGGGAGCGGGAGATGATGAGAGGAAAAGAGGAAGGTGGTTCACCCTTAATCCCAAACTCACCAGCACAGCCAGTGAGAGTGCCACTCTCAGACCTTGCGACAGAGTTGCTTTAGTTTTTGGTAACAGTAACATTTTCTTTTGGCAGACACTTTTATGATTGAATTATCAATGAAACATTTCTCCTCTTTCCTACTTTCGGAGCTGCAATCGCAACGCACGTTGCACTCCATTGCTACGATGGCATGCGCCTCGTTGTTTGTGGCACGTGGCTACTGACACCTTTCTTTGTATCCCAACACACTATATGGCACACACCCACTCTGGCCTATTAATGGCCAAGACTGTGACGTCACGCACAGAGCACCGTTTTCTTTCAGTGTTCTGTCTTTTTTTCCCTACCTTTCAGTAGCCAAAATGGACATAACACTTTCTGTAAGTGTTTTACTGGGATCAACACCGAGATGCAACCATCAAGCCTACCGCAGATGCTTCACTAGCGTCCAAGTCAAACGAACGAAATTTGGTAGACATAACGGTTTTGACGCGTGTGATAGTACCTCCGATACTACGAACTCGTTAGAACGCAGTTTGATAATTATCTTCGCGATCAAGTGGGCGAGATATTTTAGGTCGATTTCTGACGCACGTGGTTACGACGAAAAGACTGAAGAGGTGCGCGCGTCATCAAGCGTGACACGTGCGTCGTTTTCTTCTCCTCCTTCTGATTCTTCGGGGGACCGAGAGCACAGGCATCCCGTAAGCGGACGGTAAGCAACATCAACATTACAACGTTCGCCGTCTATCTCGCACTGGCGATGGCGGTCGGCAGCAACGGCGCGCTACCCACCGCTATCGCTTCGGTGGGTAGCGCCGCAGCGATAGCGGTGGCACTACCCACCGCAGCGATAGTCGTCGCTCGTACTTATACCGTCTACTCTCGCGAATATTCGAAATCTTGTTTCGTCCCGTAGCTGCACCGTCGGTGAACCTTCTTGTTCTTTAGACATCATAGATGCTCCGTTTGTCTGATATCACCTCGTTTCGTTTCTCTAGTGGCTAAGGTACTCGGCTGCTGACCCGCAGGGCGCGGGTTCGAATCCCTGCTGCGGCGGCTGCATTTCCGATGGAGGCGGAAATGTTGTAGGCCCGTGTGCTCAGATTTGGGTGCACGTTAAAGAACCCCAGGTGGTCTAAATTTCCGGAGCCCTCCACTACGGCGTCTCTCATAATCATATAGTGGTTTTGGGACGTTAAACCCCACATATCAATCAATCAATCTCGTTTCGTTTCGTCAGTTGCGTGCGCGTCTTCGAACTGTTCCAAAACGAGCACGGTAGGTGCCTGTCTGATAAGCGCGAACCTTCGCGTCTCTCTGAATCGAAGAGATCCGTATTTTTGCTCGGTTTGCAAAGCTCCCCGTGGTACGGTGCAGATCCTTTGTTCTCCGCTCAAGAAAGGCATGAGAACAGGTGCGCCGTTTTTCTGACATATAAGAGAACAACTCAAGTCTGCATGATAGACAGGAACGTTTGTTTGTTTTTTTATCCCAAAGCACAAGTTCTGCAACCATGTATAACGAAGTTGCTCGCGCCTCCTCCAACACTCCAAGAACAAAGTGCAGTGCAAACGACACCTTTTTCACTGTATACAGCGGGGAAAAAAAAGGCGTCTTTGGGTGTCATTCACATCCGCGCAAAAACAATTACCTATCCGACGAGGTTTACTGGGGCAATCGTTGGGCGCACTGTGTTTACCGGTAACAAAGTGCAAGCGGATATCGGCGCGACATAGCACTCTCGATCGGGTTGTGATGCGGGCACAGTTCTCAAAGCCCGGTAGCAAATGCATGACAGAAATATGCCTCAAATACTCCCGTTTGTATAAGAGCGTAAAATCTTGCATTTTGAGTGTCTTTAGCTTGCGCCGTAATAATCGTAATAACTTTCTCTCAAAGTGGTTCTAAGAGAGAGAGGAACTTAAAAGGGAGCCCCGTAAATGTCTGCATCACGGTGCGACACCTCAACAGTAGCTCACAAGGGATGGGGGTGAGGAGGGATTCAAAGAATAGGAATAAAGGTAGAGAGAGAGAGAAAAAGGATGCGCTAAGCCAGCGAGCGAGGACATATAGAGGGGATAGGGGAGATAGGAAAGATGGAAACACGGTCACAGGAGCCCGAGGACGGGGCACCACTTGCGAGAGCTCTTGTCGGCGTCAGGAGATGGTGTAGGGCAAGTCTAGTAGGTCAGAGCTATGCTGTCGTCGGAGGTCGGCGTCAGGAGATGACGTAGGGCGAGCCCAGTCGGCCAGAGCTACGCTGACGTCGGAGATCGCGAGGGCACAACCGGTCGGCACGGAATGCAGCAAGCGAGACCCAACTTTCTCTCATTTGCCTAGCGTTATCGTGGTGGCAGAGATCGAGGGAGGGGGGAGGAGATCATTGTGCTTTGAGTGACTAAAATAAGTTCGTCGTTGTTGGGATCAAAATTTAAGAACATTATCAAAGCAAGGTTCACTACGACTTGTACACCATGCATGTGGTCCGTATTCTGATATGATCACTTTCAGCCGTAGGCCTGCGCGGAGCTCCCCTTCAGCGGGAGGGGGGGGGGGGGGAGGGCGAGGTAAATATGAGGGGCTGATTTTGTGATTCCCCCCCCCCCCCCGCCCGTGCGCACGCTTATGGTTTCAGCGCCAGCGTGGCTTTGCGGGATAAAATGTCACGAGTCCATTGACTGAGGTCACTATATTTGCCCGCCTTGCCTCAGCCAGCCAATCAGTTGACACGGAACGACGTGTAAGAAATTAAGTGGTCGTCTCAAGAATACAGCTCCATGTCTAAAAAAAGATCCAGCAGACATGTTGCACGGCTGATGCGGGAGTGCACCCCCGCGGCTGACGCCTCCTTAAGGGACAAGAGGTGTACCGTTAAATCAGTTTTGATAGACAAATCCTTCTTTCAGAACAACGTTTTCACTGATTTCGCCATCATGGGTTATTTATTCTAAGAGAAGATGAAGGTCAAGGTTTCATTTCTGAATGCCGCGCCGAAACTTAGGCACGTGGTTGTCAGTGTGACGTCACGAACTTTAAAGCCTCTTTACGGTACTGATGAGAACCGACGGACAATGAGGCCAAGGTAAGTATAGGGGATGTGATTAGCAGTAATTACAATGTATATGTGAAGAAAGAAAAGAGGACGAAAAGATAGCTTGCATCCGGAAGGGATCGTACCTGCGACCTTCGAGTAATGAGTCCGATGCACATCATTAAATAGAAAACAGATGCGTTCTTTTGCTGTCACATATAAAAACACCTCGACTCTATATGATAGACAGGAGCGTTTGTCTTTTATCTCAAGGCACAAGTTCTACAACCAGTATAACTAACAAGCGCGTAATGAACATTTGCGGTACGTCAGAAGCAACCCGTAGCGTTCCGTACAATGCTCGTGCATTTTGAGACGACTTCGCAGGCGTCACTTCACTAAGAGACTTTCTGCTCTCTCACAGTACAGTACAAAGTACTCTAAAAATTGGACATTTTTTTTTCTAAACACGGAAAATATTTTGTTGCCATGGCCTCATCAAGTGTGAGACTCACGGGACGGCTTAGATATGCTTTCCCATAGTAGAGTACCTCGTGCTGTAAATCGTTAACAATTTTTTTAAACACACAGTCTGGGCCGGTAACTTACCTAATCGGGACGGCTCAATGCTCTCCCATAGTTGAAATTGTTAAACACTTTTTCTAAACGCTTACACTTTTGCACGTTTTTTTACTGTTTTCGTCTCATGATATGCGACCGCAGCAAGTGCTGCGGCTGGGACAGCTTTCCGCTCTCCCATAGTAAAGTACCAAGTACTCTAAGTCGTTAAACACTTTTTCTAAACACTTCATTTCTCTTCATTGAAATTGTTTCAGATTTTAGAGCAGTCAATATTAATGGATAGTTCGCTCTCTTTAAGTGTGAAGATATTCAAATATGTCTTTTGAAAGGCAAATTTTTCAAGGGTCCACATTTGCAAAGGGTGTGTCAACCCCTCGTTCAACCCTTACGCAATGGTGCCCCCCCCCCCCTACAAAAATATTTTTTCGCAATGGCATACTGAGCAAAAAATGATCATATTTGAACCCCGATGATTTACACCACTGCTCATAGTAATTAATCTTTCACGATTCCAAAATCGCAATTGCTTGCGGCATGAAGAGGCTTTGTTTGTAAGAAAAGGCACAAAAAAGAAGTGCACTGGCGACGCCATCTTGAAAGTACCGCACGGCGTCTGTAAAAAAAGGAAGTACATCGCACTCTCAGGAAGTCGACAAGTTAACATACCAAGTTTCAGGAAATTTCGTTGCGCTGACATCGCCCCATATGCGAAAGATTTGTTTCGAAATCTGGAGATTTGGCGCGAAATTCGAACATGAAACAATGACCTCGATTTTCACCCCTATTAATAAACCTACAACGGTAAAAATTAAAGATATTAGAGTTCTAACTACTCGAGTACAAGTTCAGGAGTCTAAACCGGTTCGTTGTTTCGCTTCGGTGTCCCTTAAAATATTTCTCGACCGCGCAGGCATGGATGATCGACTACCCTATCGCAACGCGGCTTTCGCCGCTGGTGTCCCCGAAGCTCCTCCGACACCGTCTCTGCCCGCCAGCCACCCGCATCAGCCGACGCGAAGCGTTGGCCGTCTTCCCGCCGCCGCACGCTTCGACGGGTGCGACGGCAGCGCCACGGCTTCGATGCTCGGCAGGCAGCTGCTAGGTGACGGCCTCGAACCACCCCACGGCCCGGATAAATAGAAGGCTGGACGCGATCAGCAGGAGCTGCTGAACCACCTGCTGCCCGCGCTGACCACGCTTCAGTGCCCCGTCTGCTGTCGGCTGTTCCTCAGCCAACGCGAAGCCGAGGAACACATGAAGGCGAGAGAATATATATATCACGTACTCTCCCGGAGGGACCTCCTCTTCCACAACGATCGATGCATGAATGACCGTGAATTTTCATGAAGCTGAGCGGGAAAAAAAAAATGTATGTGGTGATACTTTTAGGATAATGACATCCGCTGTAATAGACGCGTTTACATTCGTCACTGCAACTTTCCTTGTTGCTGACCAAACCACCGCCTCATCCACACCCCTACAGGCACATACTCTATCCCTTCGCAAGCGTCGGAGCTAAAAGTCCACTTCATCACACCCCTCCCCACGAAAGAAAGGAAGAAAAAAAGAAAGAAAGAAAGATAGAAAGAAAGAAAAGGTAGAAAGAAACAAAGAAAGAATTAAAGATAGAAAGGAAGAAAAGCAGAATGCAAATAAAGCGTCTCCTTTTATCCGACAACAACCACCGTAATCAGACTAGCTTGCGTTTCCTTTCTTGAAATAATGCCAGCTTCCTTCGTCGAGGCGTGGGAGTCGCTCCTGTAACCAAATGACCACCGTATTCATGCAGAAGCGATCCCAACTGCGCCGAAGCGGTCGTGGAAAGCAACTGGCCCCCACACTTAGACCCCCTGGTGGTTCTCGTTGTAGAACTGGATTGTGCCGTGAATGAAGTTGTTTCGCTCTCTCCTTGCAAACTCGGGGCTCCCCGAGCACGATATGCTTTCTCGCGCTGTTTGCTGCTCGTGACATGAAAGAATGCGGTGATCATGGCGCACAAGAGGGACGATGATCATTGTTGTGGGAAAAACAGACCCCAAGAGCACTGGCGCAGCCCGGGGTTCAACCAACTTCGCCCTTTCCCAACATTTTTTTTTTTCAATTGGGCATGTGTGTATAATAAACATGCACACATACAAACGCAGGCACGAACATGCACGAATATGGTAGAACACCCAGCAACTTCGGAAAATATATTTATTTCTGGCAACGCTAATGCTTGGAAAGGTAACTCGATCAGTTATGCTGTAGTAACTACTAGTTTTCTCGCGCTATGCAAATATGCTGGCTGAATTGGATTTCGCGCCCAGGTTCACGCTGCCGCCGCCATGGCCACCGGTGTTCCGTACGGTCAACAGGTGGCGCCACCGGCGGTGGTTGCGCAGCCGTTGTTACGTCATCGCCAGCGCACAGCCGTCGTCGCCGCTTCAACATCGACCGGGATGCACCACTGCTACGTGTGCTCAAAGTCGTTCGCCTCCGCCAGCAACCTGCGCACGCACATGCTCTTGCACATGGACAAGAAGCCGCACACATGCCAGGTGCTTCTTCACACCATTTACTTCGCATTTCCAGACACAAGAGACACGACGATAGTTATAGCGCGAGAACGGAACGACGACAAAGAGACGAGAAGGAGACGAAGGACACGAGCGCTGTCCTTCTTGTCTCTTTGTCGTCGTTCTGTTCTTGCGCTATAACTATCATCATGTCATACCAACTAGCCCAAGCTGCCATACTTCTAAGTTACAAGAGCCACGTTGAAAAGAAAGGACATGCGTTGGCTCGCAACTTGTAACGCGGTGATTAGGTCTTGGATGCCTCACGAAGCGCAAAAATTGACCTGTGGCGCGCGTCGACGGCCTTCGTTAGCGGCGTCAGGACCAGCGATTAGAAAAAAATAAAATACCATCACGTGATGACGTCATCATGCCACTGACACACCATTGGATGACGTCATCACATGACGTCATTTCTTCGTCAAATGTAGTCATATCACGAATGCAGTGCAAAACAAGGTGAGGTGCATACGCATAGATTGCGTCTTACAAAGCAGAAAAGCTTGTGGGCGAGTTTGCATGGATTGATCGTTGCCGAAGGGCGCGCATGCACTGACGACTGAAACAGACTGAAGAAGCCGACACAATAAGCGCTCACCCTCAACTTTTGCGTCACGTTCTCTCTTCACCTCCATCGTAAGTGGGTGCTCTTCTCGTAACGATGAGTGGTCCTGAAGCCATTGCAAAAAAAATACGCCAGCTGCGGAAAGCTTTGAGAAGGGCAGCGGGAAGTTCAGTACGTGGACTTCGAAGAAAAAGGAGATGGGTGTCTCCTTTGATCGCGTGAACTGAGGCGGTTACATTACAAACCCCGAGAGTTTTCTTTTTCAAGTGTCCCTTGTCATTGGTGCTGCTAAACATCGTGAATTAGTACCAATGACGAAATTAGGGGGGGGGGGGGGCTACCCCTTTATGTGCTCAGGATGGGGCGACAATCCCCGCAAGAGACCACTCTTGAAAATTTGTACTTCACACATCAGTATTTCGGAATAGCTTGACACGTTAAGTATAGCGCGTCCAATATTTCTAATGTCTTCTATATAATTGAGCGCGTAGTGGTGTTCGATGCCTCTCAGCAGTGTGAGATTACTGAACTCGCAAGTGCCGCTCGATCGGTTTCAGACAGGAGAACAATGCAATCACGTGAGTAAATGACCCATGTTCGTTTTTCACTTGATTTCGAGGGACGATTTTAAATTTTATATGAGTGAAAATAAAACAAGTATTTATAAAAACAAAATGCCCGACACGGCAAGAAAGTTTGTCCCCATTTGTGATTCTCTGGATTAACGGCACTGATTCGTAGGTTTAGAAAAAAAGTGGTTAATGGTTTTGAGTACTTGGTACTCTACCATGGGAAAGCATAAAGCCGTCCCGTGGGGTTCACACTTGATGAGGCCAGCGTCGACAAAAATTACTGCTAGAAACCCCCCGCGCAGCTTCAACGGAGCACCGATTTGTGTGTTTAGAAAAACATGTTTCACGATTTTGAGTACTTGGTACTCAACTATGGGAGAGCAAGTAAGTTGTCCCTAAATAAGAATCAGAAACATGTTCTTCGTATAAACTTGCCAACCTTTCCACTTCTTTGCGTATTGATAGCCTGCCACGGTATAGCGCAACAAGGTAAAATTGGGCCCAAATATCGCCCCCCCCCCCCCCCCGCAAGCACCCGAGATGGGAAATTTAGCAGCTCTGAGAAAAAAAAAAAAGTTTGATGTCCCAACTTTTCGGGCCCTCTGAGCACGTTCGTATTATCCAAAATTAAAAGCCGCAATCACAACATCGAAGTTAAAGTGGGACTTTTAGCTCGTACTTTTTATATTTTTAAACATAAGAACGGCGTCTTTTTCTCGGGCGCCTAATGTAGTAGGGTGGGGTGGTGCTCTGTGCTTAATTCTCCGCCCCTCCAATGTGTGCTTGCACGGCCGCTGGATGAAAAAAGCACACGGTTTCATCCAGCGACCGTGCAAGTACACATTGCAGGGGCAGAGCATTAAGCATAGCTACCACCCCTCCGTTTCATCCAGCGGCCGTTGTACTTGAATGCCTGTACGTACGTGTGCAATGGGTCCATTTTCGCACTTGTCAACAGACCCCAGAGAGGCGGCGGGGACCATTTTGGTAGGTAAAATAGAATAGACAGTTTGCATTGCAAGAAATAACTAAATGACTTGACCAAAGTGGGCGTACTGTACAAAAAGAAAATAAAAGGGGGAAAATAATGAAAGGCGAGAAACTTGAGACATACGTAGCATGCGCAATTCAAGCAGCTTTCTCAAGTCCATCGACACCCGAGCCTATCTGTGACTGGCTATAAATCTCTTGCGTCTCAGAACTACAATAGAAAAGAAAAAAAAAATGGTGTGCTTATCGCACACGTGTCGAAGGGTTTTTGGTTGCTAGACTTACGTGCAAAAGAGTGGCTACTTGGCCTGGTTGGTATTGCATTTTTTGAAAGAAATAAACTTCCTTAGCGCGCAGGGAACGTTTTCAGGAAGAAGATAAAGCCGAGAGATATAGGACAGAGAGCGGACAGAGTGCGCTCTGTCCTGTCTCTCGGCTCTATCTCTCTTCTGAAAAAATTTCCTGCGCACTAAGGAAGTATATTTCGTTAAAAAAAAAAGACTTACGTGGCATCGCCATACTGCTAAATATTGGTCTACACTCGCAGCGCGTGGCAAGATGCTCCTGCGCATGCGTCGAAATGCGCAAACGGGTGCGAACGCGAACTTTGCACAAGTCGCCTATCGGACGATGCATGTCAGTGCTTCGTCAATTTTTGACAAAGCACTGCGTAGCGCGGTTAAATTTTCAGCTCGTCTCCTCGTTTCATGCAAGACGGGAATTCGTTACTTGCTTCTACGCGTTTCGTGCGCACTCCTGAACTTTTGCATTCGCCAGCCAAAAAAAGGTGTGTAGAATCGTTCACATCCTCGTCCGGTGGTCAATTCCATTTGTTTCTTCTTCTTTTTTATTTTGTTCGTTATCTCGATATACTATTTTGCTGTGTATATTTACTTCTGATAAGCCATGCACTCAATCCAGCTGCAGCGCTGACGGCGTAGTGCTATGTAGAAAGAAATAAACGAACCAAGAAAGAAGGAAACAAAACAACTCACCGGGGTGCCTTATCTATCGGTTATAAGACGACGGGAAGGCTAAAGCCATCTTTTTTTCCTTTTTGCTTCTTTTTCGTCGTCCCAGTCGTTCGTATCGATCCTCTCTTCCCCACGAAAGCTTTCGTCGTGCAACTTGGCTCTGTGGCGCAGCCAGAATGGCAGGCGTCGCGGTTCTTAGTATTTTATGGCGTCGCAGCTTTCTGTATACCTCATGCAGTTTCGAAGAACCGCCGCCACGTTTGACCAATCGACGCTGTCGCGTGATTACGTCGTTGTGTGACGTCGTGGCTCGACGAAGTCACGATGACGTGACACAATGTCGTCATCACACGGCTCCATTGTCTCACGTCATGAAATCATTTAACGTCGTATAACGTTAATGATTATGTGACACAATGTCGTCATCGCACGGCTCCGGTGTCTGACGTCATGAAACCAGATAACGTCATATAACGTTAATGACGTCACATGGCGTCATCACGCCGCAATCTCTGATCATGTGAACTTTTGCATCGTCTGTGTTGTCGGCTACGACCACTTTTCGCGTTTTGTGAACCGCTTGAGTTCATTCAATGGGGCGGTGTCGTGAGTTGTAAGTTCATTGGTGGGGTATCGTGAGGCGTCCAAGTTCATTGGTGAAGTAGCCACCTAAAGCTTTCGCTTTAGATTCCTCGTCATTAGACTCACGTTAGCCAAGCATTATCCTTAAGTTAGTTAGTGTAGCAATACGCGAGCATATACGGTAGTAGAATTA